>WBMW01002272.1:234412-466308 GCA_013396635.1 Penelope pileata
TTTTTTTTTTTTTTTTTTTTTAACTACAAGAGAAAGGAAGTGGCTTGGTAAATTATAATCAAGAGGGAACACATAAGGTCAGAAAAACAAAACTTTCATCACTATAGCTTCTTTATTCTGACGGTGACAGAGCCCTGGAACAGGCTGCCCAGAGAAGTTGTAAAGTTGGACTAGATGAGCTCCAGCAGTAAACTCCCTGTGATTCTGTAATAAACCTCCCACACTCAGTCTTTGAAAGTGATTTGTGAAGAAAACATTAATTCAATCGTACAAGATCTACAACCCCAGAAAAATTGACATAAAGCACTTTTATCAAAAATGCTTCTTGATAGGTCAGACTTGCAACCGTTTGCTCAGAGTGATGGCTTGTATTCTCTACCTGTTTCATTTCCAATGCAAAATGAGGCACACTGACCAGGAATGCAGAGCGAGTCTTTTTGTTTGGGCAACAAAAATCTGTCCTCTAGGAAGCCCTCCAAGTGGCAGTCCTGGTCATACGTCTTCAAACCTTTCTTTCAAATCCTCCTTGCTTCTGCAGCAGAACAGTTCTTTCTCTCGTATGCTTTAGGTTTCTACTCATACTGCACGAGAGAGAGGCTCAGTCTGTCTTTACCAGACTTGGATTAAAAAACCCTGCACTCAGAGACAGTTCTTGAACTGTCCCCAGCACTAGCTTGCTTCAGTCTACCCAAGTCCCTTCTATATTACTGCCTTCCTTATTTCTTATTTCATTATTCCTTAGAAGTGATCCTAAACCCCATTTTCCTCCCTTTTTTGCTGTACATCTCCATGAAGTACAAGCAGGGCTCTCTTCGAGGTCTCACTATAAGGGGCCACGTCAAGCTGTAACTTGAGACTGAGCATCAAGTCACACAAGGAACGTCTAAAAACATTTTTCCTTTTTGTTCCTGTAGACTACGTCTCCTATAGAGCCTCCACTAGACTCAAGTAGAGCCTAATAAAAAGGGCCACTTATTACAGCATCACATTTAACCATAATGATTTGATGCTGTATTTTGATAGCAAGTATTTAAGATAGGATTATTCCTCATCACCAATCTGAATTCATGTCACAAATGAACTTCATACCAACTTATATATTTCAAGATGAATATAATAGATAACTGATACTGATATATCCATTTATCTGTCAAGCCTCCTCCATGTAGCCACAAGCCACAAAGAATCTATACTGAAAGACCAACCAAATTCTCAACAACTGTATTTTCTTTTTTCCATACAAGTCACTGGAATTTTTCTGCATTGTACCTGCTGAGCCTGTGATGAGAAACAGTCACCTGTGGATTTAGAGTGGAAAAGATAGGAAAAAGAGAATCGAGTATTCTTCTATTAGCTCTTATCTGTTAAATATCAATTTCTTCTGCTGCTTTTCTAAAATGAAACCAGTTAGTCTTTTATGATGACTACTTACATAGGTAAATCTGCCTACTGACTGTTCCATTCTACTTACTGCAGTACTAAAGCACTACATGTTTTTTACTTACAACTTCTCTGAATATGAAAACTGGTATAGTAGGTCTCTTTCCATCACTAGTCCAGAGTGGCTCCATTTTCTTTACATATTGCTATGAGATTTTCAGTTAGTTCACTTTACGGCATAGAGGGAAATGGATATAGGAATGGAATGGGGAAATAGTCTTGGCAGCCTTAGAATGAGTCACTGAGTACCTCTCTAAAGCCATGGCCCCACATTCCATGTTGATATATCTACTAGCTTTTCAAAACATTTGGGAGGATTTCTTCTGTTTCCACACAGTAGAGTGTTTGAAATTATTTTAATGTTAATTACCAGCTAAGAGAGGCAGTTCTTTTTTTTTCCTACTTCCTTAGGAAAGAATATGGAAAATAGAATAATTTGTAAGATATCCACGTCGGTGACTGTCATTGAAAGCAAATGCACCTTAATTTGGCAGGTTTCAATCTAAGATCCTCAAATTTCTGGGTCAGCAGATGGGAAAATTGTCTAGAAAAGCCAGATTCATTTACTTTGTGCGAAATAATTCAGCTGTGGAGCCTGATTCCGATTTAAGGCACTATTTGAGAACAGTGCACTACATAGGCATCTCCTGCCCATGGCAGGGTTGTTGGAACAAGATGATCTTTAAGGTCCCTTCCAACCCACACCATTCTATGACTCTATTATGCAGAAAAGAATTACTGTCTCCATTTTAGGTTTGGAAAATCAAGGCATAGAGAAGTCAGTTTAGATAGCAGCAGTGGACTGCTCACCTCATCTCAGGCTCATACATTTGGCATCACTTTGCTTGGGAACAAACAGAGTATGAATTTCCCCACAGTACTGCCCATTGCTTAACATCTAATGTCCATTAATGGTATTTGGCTGATCACCCAATCAGCCATCACATTTTCATTGCTCTGTGACAGTTTTCTCATGTTAAGTAAGACTATTTACAGGTTTCCAAGTTCTGTTTTCCTGTAAGTTTAAATTACGCCTGACTAGTGGTATCCCAAGACTTGGCTCAGATAGGGTGTGGAGCAAGACTAAACATTCTGAGATGTCAGAAGGACTCAGAAGCTAAGGGAGAAGCAAGACCTAAATGTCTACTGGCAGTAGAAAGCAGTAAGGAACACTGCTACTTGTAAGAGGGAAAAGTTTATTTAGCAGGTGAGAAAGTTTAGAAGTTTCTGAGCACTGAGTTGCTGGGAACTGAACGGGAAGTGAGAAAGACAGGTATAAACCCCTGAGCTTGCACTGTGGCTTTTCCGCTGCAGCAGTGGCAAGTTTTCCCTGGCCTTGATCCATCAGATGAGGCAGCATGAGAACATGTTTCTTGGGCACTGCTGAGATATCCAAAGATGAATAAGGGACACCTCAGCAGAGAGGCAGGGATGCATGACTACCATGTGAGATACGTAAAATGTTCACTCCATAATGTTCCACTAATCTTCTTTGCAATGACCTTGACCTTTCTGGAGTTAAATAGTCCTATTTTGCCTGTTCACCTTCACTCCTGTCCTTTCCAAGGTTATACGTGGAGATGATTCCTCCTCTTAGTGGCACAACATTCGTTATAGTGATCAGACTTTCCTGAGTAGCAAGCCAAATCCAGACCCAGCATACATTAATGGGTGGTCCTAACCACATGAAAGACACTTTGAGCCTATAGTTAGCTGCCCTGCCATGTCAGTCAGGTTCTTTGGTTGACTGGTATTGTGATTAATGTAAATATGCCCTTAAGCAACTAGGAAATAAAATGTGCATCGTAAAATTCAAAGAATATACAATTTTCTCTTATCCACTGGCCAGGGTTAGGAACAAATAACTGTATATAGAGAAGGAATTATACTAACATCATTAAAAATAGTTTGACAGGAAACAGGATTCGTTTCTGCAAAATTGGGCTACAAGCGAAATAGTAAAACAGCACTTTGGCGAAATTTCTGTTATACTGCTGGGCCATTTACAGTACAGGGCATGCATGTTGATAAAAACTTCTCTCTTACACGCATGCTCAGTATTAGTTGGTGGCAGAGAAAGTAAAGATGAGGTTATCCTTCAGTCTATGCTTGGGTATATTCCCTCCAGGAGTTATCAAATATGATTCTTTTGTGATTCTAAAGTGATTTAAAAAATCCTGGATTGGTATTTGAGCTAATTCTACAGATAGTGTTTATTTAAAATGTATCTGGCCAGATGACATATGACTCATATTAAAGCTAAAGATTTATTATCTAGCTGTTTTTCCGATCTACTAGTCTATCTTCCTCAGTTTGGTAGCTGATTTGATATTCAGTGTATCATAGATAACTATCTTGATACAGATGATTAAATGTTCATTTGGAAATGTTCATTAATATCATTATCATTAATTGGTTCTTACCTGAACCTCACTGCTGCAGGGACTCTTCAGATTAAATGACAGATTGCAGTTCATCTTTTTTAAAGTAAAATTTTAAGAGCACCCACACAGTACAAATCAAGTCTAAAGAGTCAAATCCTGCTCTCCTACTGATTTAGGTACAAAGGGATGGTGTTCAAGTTATTCTTATTTTACACCAAGATATTAGGGAACAGAACCTATACCAGTTTGCTTCTGTTGTATTTGGTGCAAAATTATATCCAGGCATCTTAATCTTTGGAAGGAAAAACACACTGAAATTCACTTCATCTTGCCTTTTACTGAACTCAGTTGCTGAGGTGCATAGAAATGTTCTGGAAAAGCCTGAGCTTAGGCCGATCAGTAGGAGAGTCACATACTTGAAGTCCCCCTCTCACTTTAAACCCCATCTATCCACACTGATGCCCTCATAACCCCTCTGAGTTCAGCTATCCTCTGCTGGTGTAGTCCTGGCACTGCAAGGCAACTGAGATACCAACTGACTACAGCTCAGGATCTAGCCTTGGGAATACACAGGCACAGGTGTGTGTGAGATGGTCATGCATCAGATACTGCATGTTCAATGGCCTTTACACCTTAAGCTGCACCTGCAGTGTATTGCTAAGCTGTCTGTAACATAAAACAACCCAGTAATTGGAATAGCAGCTGGCTTGTGACCCATTAAGACTCACCATCATACTGCTCCCTCCACTCAGATTGTTTCTGAGCATCTAAGTGAAACACTTGCTAAAAGGACAGGCAAAGGAAACCACAGGAGTCACACTAAAACCCTGAAGTAGAGAATTCAATCACTTTTCCCAACACTGAATGAGTCCTCAAATTACAATGGTTATCTGACTCCCAGACTCCCCATCAGAGTGCAGAAAGCTTAAGCAGTGTTTTCTCATACACAAAGCTACATCTCATCTGATTAAAAGCAAATGAGTGCCTTGATCCAACTTGCAGGATTAAGCACCTCCTAGAGAGATGAAATGAGTCTTATAATATACTTATTATTAATAATTTACTCATACAGGAGTCCACACTGGGATTGACAATAGGTGTAAAGAACTATTTTGTCTTGGCCAGTGAATTAATTGACTTTTTGACTTCTCTAACGTGACATAAAACGGAGCGTCTGCTGCAGCAAAGAAATTACACTTAACCATCCAGCTGGTGCAGACCTATATGTCAGGAACTTCTATTCAGAACAGTCATTTCAAAGAATGAAGCAGCCATGTGAAAAATTCTAGCAATGGAGATTTGTTGAAAAACTGGTAAATGCTAGCAGAGAGCAAAGTGTGTGTGTGTGGTGATATGCACATATGTTTAAGGAGGAAGGAAACTCTTCTAACTCTTTTAGTCCTGAAAGAATTCTCCAGAGGACTTAAGCATAGACAATACCATTTTTTTTTTAATTTAGCAGCTTCTATTCTGCAAAACTGACACCTGAAGCAGTATTTGAGCTGAAAAAATAAAAAAGCCATGCAACTCTCTTCTTCCCCTTCCAAAACTCAGCCCTCAATCTGTAAATGTCAAAGCATTTACTGTGTATGTAAATCACATTGGTTAGTCAGCTTTTCCAACAGAGAAACTGTACGCTGAGATGGGAGCAAAATGCAACTTAAAGCCTTAAATGTGCTCGGTAGTACACAATATGCTCTTTCAGACTCTGTGAGCAAATCCACTCCTAGAGTACAACATATAAATGTGCCTCACACACAAGCACTATTCTTTCTAATGAAAAAAACAATAATAATAAAAAAAACCTTTCCTCTAATAAAATTACTAGTAAAAATGATCATTAACGGCAGTCTTTATAATAAATTCTGCTGCCCTCCTGCTGTCCTCTGCACCTGCTGACTGTCTGGCATAGTCTGCCTCCTGCCTTGTCCAGCTGTTTCAAATGATACTTCGCTTGGCAATGCTTTTTAACAAGAAGAGTTCTGGGAGGCTCATTCTCCTCAAAGTATGCTCAGTGTGAAACTGCCCCTCTTTGTCCTTATGAGGCATATAGAAAGCCTGGCTCACCTGTTCTCCTCCTGTTAGCCGAAACTTGTAGTTCACTGGTAGCTCTTTAAAGCACCACTTCACCCCAAATTGGCTGTAAACACAGTGGAGTCCACCACAGGTCAACCCTGCCAAAAAAAAAAAATTTGGATCAAATTATTTTACTGATCCTCACCTCATCCTCACTTCCACAATGAATGTAATTGAGGAAAGAAAAACATAACGTGGTTTCTCAGACTTTGTTGATCCCTAGGTACCACAAGAATTAATTGGCCAGGCAGTGCTCACAGCCCAAGTTTTACCATGTGAACAGGAAACCTCCTCACAGTGGATTTAACACAGTGTGTACTAACAAAGAGAGTGAAAGGAATAGTGAGATCCACCTCGCTGAACACAGTGAGTCTATTTTACAGAAGTGCCAGGGCAGAGTCTGAACTCAGCCTCCAAGTAGGAAAAGTGTTGAAGTTGCCCATCAAATGTAGTCACTGGAGGTTTGTGCCATTTCCATGCTGACTGTAGACGGCAGATAGTATGCTCTCAATTCAACAGGGAGATGATCTGCCTTCTGTACAGTGCTGCTTTTATTTGAGCCAAAGCCAGAGAGCCACTGGGCTCCCTGCCACCTAACAATGAGAAACACAAATTACAGCTGCAAATGGTCTTGTTAGCATAAACAATACCTCAAACCTTCTCTGATTCTGCTCTTCCCTAATCCATATTTACTGGTTTGGGAGGCTAATTTCTCCAGTTTCCCTGCCACTATTTGCATGTTTGCAGCTGTCTTTACTGATAAGTGATGAATTACATGAAAATAAAGAATGAGCATATGAAGATATGAAAACTACAACTGAACAAGACCCACATTACAGGTGTCTCTTCCCCATTCCTGAGTATCAGATGCAGACTGTCTTTGCTTCCCACACTCAGCTGAAAAGGGAAAATCCCAAACTCATTTTAGGCAATAATCCACCGGCTTCCATACGTTTCAGAGCACAGGTTAGGAAAGAAAAGCTGTCACAATTACATATTTTTACTATTCAAGAATGAATCATCTTAAAATCAGTTTTAGACAACTTGTGGCAATACTCTCGAGGAGGAACAAACTGCTACACAGTCCTATCCTTCTGATACCAGTTCTTTATTTTCTGACCTCTCAAGAAAGGGAACATTTGATCTAGGAAGCTGTTTAGCACAGGAAGAGGCAGGAAATATTAAAAAGAAACATATTCAGATATCAGAAGTCCAGTTCAGCCTCCTTGCTCCACTGAGTTTCAGAGTTTATCTCCTAAAATTTCTACTAAATTTTGCTCTTGAAAAGACTCCTTCTGACAATCAAGGGAAGCAAGCAATTACACGTTCTTGTAATAATTGAAAGATGTAAAGTTAATCAAGCACCTACATAGTACTTTCCTGAAAGATCATCTGACCTTATGTATGCAATCCAGGTGAACTAGAAAGTTCTACTATACTTCTTGGGGCTCCAGTAAAGACGTGATTGCAGAACAGCCGGAATTTGTTACAAGTATTGCTTTTGAAGCTAAAAGTCTGTGATTGTTTTTTTGATCAGATGCCAGCGAATTTTATGGTGATGGCCAACTAATACCAAAGGCCATTAATGTCCCATGGACCGCAAGTCAGCTGCTAGTCCATTTCCTGGGACATCCATGTGACGTCCTTTTCCTGAGCTCCCATTTCCACATACCAGTAAGTTTTCAGACTACAGTAAGCCAAGTTCCTTCCCTTTCACCCTTATTACCAACAATCCAAACACCTTTCTCCACATGCAGAAATATGCAGGCACGATGTGACTTTAAGACAAAGATACAACCCCAGTTTGGTGACACCACTGCAGTTACCTTAGGCACACATCAATCGTACATCCATACACACTGCATGCACATTAGATCATAAGGTAAGCACACAAACATTAAAATGAACTATCTAATTACAAGGTGGAGGATCCACGAATTACAATTTAAGGCCTCTGCCTTTCCTCCCTTTTCTGTAACTTTGCCTTTTTTCCAGTGATTTTTGGTCCAGGGAAAGGAGAGTCTCTTTGTTTTGAAATACAGAACTAAGCCACAGAATCACACCAAATTCCTATTTTAAAAATTCCAGTGTTCAGAAATGCTTGGATTTGGAATTATGGGCTGACCCATCACAATGCCAAAATTACTTGACCATGGCTTACTGAGGCTCAGGTTTTATACATTTCAGAACATTAGGATAAATGGGTTTCATTTGTCTCTGATTTTGAAGAGGTTCATGACAGCACAGAATCCTGTTCTATATTATTTCATTTAAACTTGGGAACTTCTTTAATCATAAATAATAATAAGTAAATATGACAAATTATACATTGATGAATGTGCATTTCCTAGCACTGCTTGAGTACTTACATGTGTTTTCTTGTTGTGAAAATAATGTGTATCCATTACAGTTGTCAGGTATACATTCAAAACAATTTAAACATGCAGATCACATTACTTGTGGGATGAATGCTCAGTTTATTTACAGATTTTCTTCCTCCCAGAAATGTGACCATAAAAAATTTAACATTGTCTTAAATGTATCCCTTTTATAAACACAGCAGGATTGGGAAAGCATTCCAGGACATATATCTGTCGCTGTAGTTGGTATCACCCTATAACTCTGCTTAGCTAAAAACCCTCTCTAATCAGAAAGGATAATGGATTTGTTCTGATGGCACTGGAAGGTGATTGTGCAAGTGACAGATGTCGAAAACATCATTCTTACTGAACACTCTTTTCACAGCTGGGATTAAATAAAGTAGCCTAATTGCACCTTGTGCTCATTTAGTCTCTTTAGACAGAGGAAGGTATGATTTTAACACCTATTTTACATTCCATTCTAAAATCTACATGATTTTAACACCTATTCTAGTGTTCTACGTGTAGTCTTAAGTTTGAGCTTTGATAGCCAGGGACAGACGAACTGAAGCTTCATTTTCTGTCTTATTTCTAGGGAGATTAAAAAATGTTAATTTAACTAGCAGACTCAACACACTGGGGAAAAAAAAGGATGGCTTGAATAAAGATCAGGCAGAAATATGCCCAAAAGTTAAGGCACTCCAGGCTCAGGTGCTGTCCAAAGCATATGCTTTGAGGCTTTATAGGAGTTCTCACGCTAAACAGAGGCAAGAACTTTCCAAGCTCAACTTGGCTTGGAACTTTTGGCTCTGCCCATCATTTCACATCATGGAGAAGAGCCCAGGCAGTGCTGCCTGTTTGTGCACAGCAGGCCAAGGGCTGTGAGGGAAAGAAAATGAGTGTCTGCAAAGTTGCTTTCAAAGCAATCAGAGCAGACAAAAGATCAGTTTAGTGCCTTTGTTCTTAGCTGCAGTTCTGCGCAGTGCCTGTGAAATTCCTATTGACACCCCAGTCACACAGAAAGGCACTTCAGGTACATATGGCACAAGTGTGATGTTCCCTTTTTATGGGTAACATTTACCCGCAGGGTTCAGCTATCCCATAAAGTGGCATTTAAGAATATTCTCAAGGGTTCTCTCAGCAGCAGAGAGAAAAAATATACTTGTAAGTTGCCTGGCTTCTATATTCTATATTAAAGGAAAACGTACTGCTCCAGTCACACGAGATAAACAGATATTTCACTGTCATCTCACTGTTAGCTAGCGCTGAGTTTTAAAATTCAATAGCATGACCATACTGAAAGGAAAACAAAAGAAAAGACAAGAAGAACTCATGTTCTCTGAACCAACAAGTCTTGAATTGCTACAGAAGAATAGGTGAAAAGGATTTGAATTAAGTATTTCACCCAGAACCTATAATATTCAGGGTTTGAGATAGAGAATAAACATTTTTGCAGATGGATTTAGGCAAGAGGAAGAGAAAATGCGAGACATCTGCACAAGAAAAAATATCCTGCACTCAGACATCAAACTTACATTAGGATTTGTAGCCAAATAGCTTTATTTTATTTTTCAATTACCAGATAAGCTTATGGAATAACATGAGCCTTGCTTTCCTACAGTTTCTGGCATAATAGAGAACTAACTAGAGAGAACTAGCAGATGCAGTTTTTATCAATAAAGCTCTGCTTAGAGGAGTTGAAAGTCTTTTCCTTTCATGCTTTCAAGTTCTTATTGTATACAATTGTTTTCCTCAGGGGATTATACCTGATCCCATGAAGCTTTCCCTGCCAAGACAGTCCAGCCTCATTGTGGAATAAGAGCAGACATTGATAGGCAGGGACCACAAGGGAGGCTGTGGCAGCTCTGGGCCCCTTTCTCGCAGCAGGGTTTTGCTGCTCAGCCTGTAAGGGTCACCTGAGCATAGCTTAAAGGATCTGGAAAGGACAGGATATCTGAAGGCATTTTAAAAATGCAAGCCCTTTGCCATTTCTTTATGAACTTCTCCCATCAAATAAAACAGATTCAATATTGTTTGTTTCCAAATGTGCTAGAAATGAAAATAACTGCAGTTATTGAAGCTGTGGGAGGTACAATGGATATTTCAGCTGCAACAGGATGAGAATGCCTGTTCAAAGGTTCCCCTCAAGCTCTTTATAGCAGACAAATCCTCAAAAGAAAACATACTTTGTTAACTTTCATTTGAATACATCCTGCTCCAGCCAGACAGCCTGCTTAAAATGACACAGGGGTAGTAAATTGTTCCACTGATTGGTTAGCTGGAGTTTAACAGCTTCAGCTTATCAGGAAAGAGATAGGAACAAAAGTGCCGGGCATATCATCGTTCAGACAAGACTGCTTTCCACTCTCCCTGAACCTCTGAGGTAAAGGTCTTTAATTCCCCTTTGTGGTAAAAGATGCATCATGAAAACACTGGAAGATGGACAAAGGCCACCCAGAAGGGATCTCATTTGACAAGCCTTACATACAGCATCCCACAAGAAACCCTCTTAATGCACAGTATTTCAATAGCTACATTTGTGTATCAGTCTATGTTTTTCCAAGAAAGTGTTTGCCTCAGAAAGTCCCTTATGGGGTAGAAACAACAGGAGATCTAGCACTTAAGATACTTCCGATATCTAGCAACCGAAACATGATGAGAAGCCCAGACTTCCTGTTATTTTGCTCTGAGAAATGGCACCCCAAGGCATTAAAATGCCCACGAAAATATGGAAGGCCAGATTTTCACAGGAACTCGCAGCACACACTGTTGGAGATTCAGAACGCTCAGTTCTTGTTTTCTGGCCAATCCATGTAGGATTCTGACTTCTGGCTCTGAATCCCCTTCAGAGATCAATGGCTTCTGCTCATAGTTTATGGGCACATGCCACTAAATCCAGCATTGTCAGACAGCTAGAAGTTGATTAGAATCATATTTGTAGGTTTGGTTATTTTTGTTTGATGCTACAGTCAACCTTTGAATAATTGCCTTTGAAGAAATAGGAGTAAATAACATACAACCAAGTCTGGCCAAAAGCATCTTATCAATGCAAAAATCTCCATAATGTACAAGGCTGTACAATAGAGAAGGACAACCCCTCAAAGGCAACTATGATTGTTGCATGAAAGAGTAACAAAGCACAATTAACCAATTAAATTGTCTGCCAAGAGACTAGGAAATTAACTGTTCAAACATACATAAAATTAGACTAAATAGAAGCACAGAGGTCTAATGAGTCAGAATGGCCTTACAAGAAAACAAATTCCACAGGTATCACTTGGCCAGGCAATCCCAAAATTCAGGGTACAAAGGAGACCAGAAGTCAAAAAAGGGTTGGAGAGACAGACATTTAGTACATCTTAGTGTTACTGAGCATTTAACTCCCTGAAATAAAGTACAGTATAGAAATCCACCAGCAAGGATCCAACAGTGAACTCACAGTTGCATTGAGTATGATGAAGTCAGGATCTACGATACATGTGTCTTTATCAGGATGTTGTGGGAGGAGGTTCTTTGCATGACACCACTGATTTGGGCTTCAGGTAGAGAATCCGTCCACTAGAATTAAAAATTAGATGCCTGCTCAAAATTTGACTGTGGCTGCGGTCCCAGTTTTCAAAAGGGATATCCCACACACTTTATAATGTCAAATGTAGTCCTACTTTACAACTCTAGAACTGTTTAAGTATAAAAGAGGTTAAAACAGGCATTTATTGATGTTTTACTTAAATCTCAGAGAAACAATTTACCACATGCAGTACATTTTAGGCCAAATGCTTCAGTGTACATCAGCGCATTGCTGTAGATGTAGAAAGTGATTTGGATCCTCTGTGTCCAAGACCAAATTCTGTTCTAATTTAAGTACAAACACAGAACTAACTCATGCACAAGGGCAGTTCCACAGGAGGAACAAATCAATAGATCCTATCTGAATTCAGCTATGCTGAGTTAGAGCAACTGTACAGCTTTAGTTAGAGCAGCGCTGTATTTATTATGATAGACCTACACAACAAGCACTTCTGAGATACATCAGCATCAAAAAAAAAGACTACGGAAAACACAGACCTACTGAATGAGCCAGGGGACGCTGTGACAAAAAACATGGGGAAGGTCAAAATATTTAATAAATGCCTTCTTAACCCTATGCATTACTGGTAAGATTCACCCTTCAGGAAACCTGACTCCTGAGAACAGAGGGAACATCTGGAGCAGGGAAAACTTAGTCTGAGTAGAGGATGCTCTACCACAGTAGAGGAGGAACAGGCTGAACAAGGAGAATACGTAGAGCTAAGGCTTGTCAACCTCACTGCAGTTCCTGGGCAGGCTATAAGGCAAATAAGTCTAGAAGCCATTTCCAAGCCTATGAAGAACAAGAAGTTGAAGTAGTCTACATAGATTTAGAATCATAGATGCATAGAACAGCCCAGGTTGGAAGTGACCTTAAAATAACATCAGGTCCAACCTTTCATGAGAACAGAGAGCCTAGATGACATTACCAAGCATCCTGTCCAAATGTATCTTGAAAACTTCCAGTGATGAGGATTCTACCATGTTCATGGGGACGTTGTTCAAGTGATTTACAAAAGGGAAATCATGCCTGACCAACTTCACAGAATTCTATGATTAGCTCAGGGGATGAACGGATGGCAGTGGATGTTGTTTATCTTTATTTCAGCAAGTCTTTTGACGCTGTCTCCTTTAATACCCTTATAGACAACTGGTGAAGTATGGGCCAGATGGACAGCAAGACAGACTGAAAACAAGCTGCACTGAGAGGCTCAGGGTTGCAATTGGTGACACAAAGTCCAGCTGGAGGCCAGTAACTGGCAGTATAACACTATGGTTGGGGTCGATGCTGGAGCCAATGCTGTTAAACTATCTTCATAAATGACCTGTACAAATGATTGCTCAACTCTTGGAGATAATCAAAATGTGACAGGGTATGGGCAACCTGCTGTAGCTGATCCTGCTTTGAGCAGAGAATTTGGACTAGATGATCTCTGTGTTTTACATCATTTGTTTGCTATTGCTGGCAGAATCTAGGAAGTACTTGACACATATCCATTTCTACCAGTCTTCTCTCAACTCACCACTCCTTCTGTAATACCTTTTTTTTTGTTCCCGATTTTTCTGTACTGCTTATTGTTTTTCTCAGCATACAATTCCCAGTCAGATGACATCTCATGACAGCTATAACACATATGAATATCCAAAAGTCACAGACCTATCACTTCAGATCCAAAGGAAGCCAGAGGCAGTTAGAGCAATTTACCAAGGTCCAAAAATGCAGAAAAGGCTGTTTTTCTAATTCCAGAGTTAGTCAGCAGCACTGCCAATCAAACTATGGTACCTCATGCCCACAAAGAGATGCAGATTGTCTCCAGAAAGTCGTTAAACTCCCAGACCAGTTGCAGGTCTCGCAGCTCTGTAAGTACTGCTACTGTTAGTGGAGGGAAACACATCCCTAATCTCCAAAGTATCATTTATAATTAAACTGATAGGAAAAATGTGAGTATGAAGAAAAATCTGCCAGATTCTGACCATTCTAGTACATGCAGTCTTTGTAATAAATCGTCCAGAAGTTTGGACTCTTCATTGCAGGTATTTGAAAGGTATTTGCTTAGTTTCTTAAGTTATCCAACACACACTCAAACGTTTTTTTTTTTTTCCCCTCCTGAAACACTGATATGAATCGTATGGACAAAGTAAACAGAGTACTCTGTTAGAGTTTCCCTTTTTACAAATGAGCCATAAAATTGTCCATTAATTGGCCTTGCTTCCCTAGGGGCCAGGCTGTATTGTTGAGGTTTCCTCTTCCATTTCTGATCCCTGTTTTGTTGAGGAGATTACAGAAAAAAAAATCACAATGCAAGTAAACCAAGAAGAATAGGCTTTTGAAAACTGCCCTCCTCTCCACAGCCTCTGGGCAGAGCTGGAGTTTTGATCAGTGGTGGTGAATTCTAAATTTAAACACACCCATTTTTTTCTTATTTTTGTTATTATTTTTTTTTTTTTTTATCTTTTACTTTCTTGTAAAATAATAGCCTATCAAGGCTTTTCCACCTCCAATCCAGAGGACACAGTGTTCCTATCTATTTAAATTAACCCGACAAGTTCCTTAGAACAATAAAAAGGCCCTTTAGGGTCTCCTGGAGTAAGTATTGACAACCAGAGAAATAATGAAATGCTGAGAGAATTTACTCAGAATCTGGCATTTCAGAGCTTTGCCGCCTGTTAATTCCTGAGAAAGTTGCCAGTTCTGACAGTGCTTGAATTTATCTGGAGGGCATATCCTTTTAAAAAATAGCAGGAGGAAATATAAGTCTATTATACCTGCCACTCCACAACGTGTGCTGTCTGTGAGCGCAGGGTCAGCCAGCAACAATGCTGCATATCAGATCTTTGAAGATCCAGCTCTTTACCCAGAACAGCCAACTCTGCACCAGGTTTTGAAGATGCACAGGGAGAGCGAGGTGAAGAAATCAACCACAGTTGCAGTAGGTTTTCCAGCTGATTTTGTTGTGTTTGTTAGAATAAGCAGTAGGCTAACAGGGAACACAAGTGCCTCACAGTACCTAGGAGAACTGGAAACTATTGTAAAATAGCCCAGGATTAACAAAGTCCACAGACCTGTGCATGGTTACACTAATTGTAGATGTGGCCACCAGCTGCCATGGATTTTCTAGCTACCATCTGAGAACAAATGCCTTTATCTTATAGGTGTTACAAAATTTAATATGAACTTTTCAGTTCATCTTGCCTGTAATTAAAACTCTTATTTTACTTCTTCAGCAGCCTTCCCTGTCTTTCAGTATGTGTCACTCATTTGGGTGGAGATGACATAATCTCCTTGCAGGGGTTTATTTTTAGCAGAGCAGCTTATTTAACATGCAAACCAAATACATAATCAAAGTGGTTGATTTTTTTATTTTTTTTTAAAGGGAAAGTCATCTCAAGGTTGACTTAAAAGCCACACGGCTTTATCTCACCAGTCTCAGTTAAGTGCTGCAGTGTGGTGCCCTATGTGTAAGACAAGACTGCTCTTTCCAGTGAGGCTCTGTTGATCTATGATCTAATCTAGGCTCTTTAAATAAGCCTTTGAGTGTGTAACTAAGAACTCCTTTATCTGTTATTAATGTCTCATTTTGTTATCACCCCCAGCAATTTAAATGTACTAGTCATATTTGATGAATTCCTCTGCAGATTTCCTTCCCTCCCAAAAATATGTGAAGCTTGGTAGGGGAAATTCTTTTCATCTCTGTATTCCTTATGAGCTCAGTGGCACTCTTAACAACATTAGCCTCTCGCACATAAAACACTGCAATGTCTGGACATGCATGCAGCGTGACTCACTCACACCTAGTGAACAAGTTCTCTCATTCAAAGATCTACAGAAGTGTGAGTTTCTTGAATCGCTGATTTTATTAGTACAAACATGTTGAACTTTACTAACATACCTTTTGACTTTATTGGCGTACCTTCCTTTATATGTCTTAAAGACCTTGGCAGCTTTTTTCCATGGTTAATTGAACTGAGCTAGCATTTGAGGGGGAAAAAAAAAAAAAGAGACTACCTAACTAAATCATAAAAGGAATTTCTCCTAATCTCTCTCATATTAGCTGTGGCTGACCTAAGGAGTTACCTGCCATATAACCTGACTTTTTCTCATGAGGGCTCATTTATTCTTATCTAAAGCCAAATCTTACCACAGCTCTGATTGCACTTCAGTCTGAGCTGTGGGAAATGTCTCAAGTTTTCACATACTGTGAGGGAAGCCCTGTGTCGTGCTCGAAACCTAAAGCAATACTCAGTATGCATATTTGCATTGGCTTCTGCATCACCCAGGAAAACTGTTCTTAAATGAGAGAAAATAAAAGAAAAGCTGCTGAGAAACAATTAGCTGCCTTGGGAACAGTACCTGCCAAGTCAGCTCTTAACTCATGCATCCAGTTGCCACAGAATTTGATCAGCTCCAATGCACATTGCATCTAACTTATCCTGTTGCATCCCAGAACTGCTGAGCCTTGTTCTCTGGACAAAGAAAAGAAGTAAAAAAAAAAGATATCGTAAAGGTCATATCTACCCTTTCTAAATCTTCCAGACCTAGGTTCCTTTTACTTAGCACTGCAATGACAGACAATTATCTCTGTGGTGGGCTAAAAAAATGAATATGCAAAAGTTAAGATCAGGATTGCAGTTCTGGTTTTGCTTAAATAAAAACACTTGATGAAGGATCCTCAAGTCTACACAGGATCACCCAAAAACAAAACCGTTTCTAAGAGCGCTGTCCAAACTCTTCCTGAACTCCATCAGCTTGGTGCTGTGACTGCTGCCCTGGGGAGCCTGTTGCAGTGCCCAACCACTCTCTCAGTGAAAAACCTTTTCCTAATAGCCAACCCTCCCCTGACACAGCTTCCTTCAGCAAGTTTTACATCAATGAGAATTTTCTGGGCTAGTTAGGAAGGCTTAAACAAGTTTTGACTTCATTAACAAGGAGATGCCTCTAGACAACGGCAGTCCAACCCCTTGCTCCTGCCTGCAGCAAACTAGCATGAAACTGGCTGAGGAACACGAGCCTGATGCCAAGTCAGTGACCAGAAGCAGCTCTGAAGCCAGTTAAGCTAAAGGAACAGGTATAGAATATGCAGAGTGAACCAGAGAATCTCATCCTACTGTGGTTTTATGTGGAAATACATTAAGGCAATCCATTAGGTTATTGTCTATAAGGTGTGATTCAATGCCTGTTTTTCTGTTACTGACAGATTCAAGAAGGGAGGAGTCACTGCCTTTCATTTCATTCACAGTGACGTACATACATGTGTATACACACATGCTGATATGTGGATGCACATACCTATGAGAGAAAGGAAGAAAACCTGGAGTCAAAGAGAATCTAAGTACCATATCAACAAAGCAGAATGTACAGAGATTTTAATTTTTAAACCCCATGCTAACAGAGAATTTGTAGCCATCTCTAGGACTACATCTCTACGAATAGTGCACAACATTCTGAGGAGACCTTCTTGGCTCTTACATAAAGGTTCCTATCACAGTTTAATGTCCCACCAAACTGATATGTCTAAATCCGGACAAGAAAACCCTGAAACCATAATTCCTTCAATGAAATTTACTGACTCCGATGTTTCAAAAAACATATATTCCTGTTAATTCTGTCCTAAAAATAAATGGAGTTTAACTAAGTCCTAACTAGCAAGGAGTTACAGCATGCTCCTGAAAAAAGCCTTACTAAAAGGTAAATGACACAAGGATACAGCTAATTCCTCATGGTAGTTACCACAAAATAGTGAATTCCAACCAATGTCTTCCCTCCTGTCTAAATCCATTTTATAACTATAAGAGGACAGAGGACTCCATCATTGTCCTCTTGTTTCCAGCCATAACTTGACATTTTTTTATTTCTTGCTTTGTTAACAACCTTTTGCAACACATAGGGTCTTGGTGAAAAAATATGCCTAGAGCATTGATATAATTTGCATATCATTTTAAATACATTTACATGGCATTTTAATCAAGGAAAATGCAAACATACAGCTATAAGTTTTTTATTTATAGAGTTCTTCTAAAGCACTCAAGAAAACACACAAACTATGACCTCAGGGCAGAAAGAGGAAAGTGTCGGTGAGAAGAGTGGTACCATGTCTTAGAAATACATCTGATTAATGTCCTGCTTTACATATAGCTCTTATTATTTGAGGCTATTTAGGAGCTTGTAGAGTTTTGATTTAATTAGTTTTAAGATAGAAAAAGTCTATCTCTAAGTACCCACAAACTGGCTTACACAGAGCACATATGAACCTCTTTACTCAGTGCTGAGCATCATCTGGCAGATGCCTACTGGGACTCAGTTTTTCTAAGACCCTAAGTCATGAACGTTTGCAATGAATGGATCACATGTCATCCCCACTCTGAGATTTTAAAGGTCTGCTGAAAATATCACTGAAGATAACCTGACATCTATTGTATCTCCTCCAAATGCCATGATCTGGTCAGCCTAGCTCTTTCACATTTTCTTGAAATATGCTGGCAAGGGAGAAGAGTTATAATAATGAAGTCAGCCAGAAAAAAGCTGCTCTGCCTCACACCAGCTAGTTTGTCAGCTACTCATAAGTATTTCTACTACCAGCAGCAGACACGAGCTCCATTCCCTCCTGAAAACAGTTATGCCAGTGGCTGACACCTTCTGCCTCCCAGCTTGAGGAGTGGCACAATCCACAGAGGGGGGAAGTTACATGGGAACTCTGCAGAAAACCACATGCTCTGGAAAGGTGGAATATGATTTCCAGAAACAAAACCACTTCCTCAAGCATAATCAATGTCTCCCTATAATTACAGATGAAGCAAGAATACTGGAAGAATTTTATCAAGTCTGCTTTAAAAAGTCAAGTAATGCCAGAAGGAAGGTTTTCAGAAGAATCTTAACCCCTTCCAATGCATACATTCTTGATGGTTCTCACAATCATACTGAAAGCCTCCATGAGAACCTGGGACAGAAACGAGACGTGGCTGGATACCAGCCTCTAACTGCGTTATAACAGTTCATAGCTCTCATCCAAAGCATTAGAGCAGAAAATTTCTGCAGAATTAAAATCTTAAACAACTTTCTCTAAAATGTTCTCAAAAATGTGAAATTGGCCAAAGGAAATACCTTCATCTGGTTTCATCCTGAGCATCTGGAAGCCAGAGCAACATCTGACTGAAACTGAGATTTTTCTCAGCTTAAAAATTATTCACAAATAGAGCTGAAGAAATTCTCATCCTAAATAGCTTTGTCTATTTTGAACAATGAATAAAAACAAGTATGAAATACTGTAATTACCAATGCTACGTACATGATGTTCATATCATGTTTCTAAAAAGGTAATGCTTTTAATAAGCAAGCTCCATAAATATTTGCCCGAATCTGACAAGCAATACTATGAAATTTAATGAGTATTTGTTAAATGTTCAGTGATTCCTAACAGAAAAGTACTTAGGAAGTATTACTATCATTATTGTAGAAAATAGGAAAGGCCACAGTATAATTAAAGGAAGAGAAAATGCAGGAAATGTGTAAGAAAAAGAACAAAGATTATTCTTTGAAAGGAAGTGCTTTTAAACATCACTTACTGTTTTACAGATGCTCTATTCATATTTGCCAGTCTTCACAAAATACTAGAGTCTCCAATTTATGTCTTATTCACATAACAGCGTTATCATGTAATCTAAATCTCTTTTAAGGCAACAAAGCAAACAGAACTGCTAGTGTACTCTACACATTTTGCTTAAGGTCTTTAAGGACTACAGTGACAAAGAGCAAAATTTATTCAATCCTTCACTGATCTGCCAAGGAGGGAATCAAGAACTTCCTTCTGTCTTCTGGGAAATACAGAGCTGTGCAGGTGAACCAAAAGAGCCCTGGTGTTATGCTGAAACACATCAACAAAGGGAGTTCGTGGCCTGCACCCTCTTTTTTTTTTTTTTTTTTTTTTAAATCTGCCCACTCATAGAAATTAAATGTTATGAGCAATAGCTCAAAACTCTTCCTTTGCGTTCATACCATACCACACCGCATTATCCACCTTTTCTGAGTTTTCAGCTTTTTTTTCCCATCCCATCAATGACCAATACAGCAATAAGTAGGTTCAGACCGCAGGTATTCGTAGTACATTGGAATATCGCTGTGCCCGGATGTCTTATTTGCAGCTATTGGGATATTATTCTTTACACAGCTGCATTATTCATTCCTGGGTAAACTACGTGAGTGACCACCACATGGGTATGTGGAAAGTTCTTCAGTATCTAGGCAAAGCCTTCATCCAGGTATGATATGACAGCTGCTGATGGTAGGGATTATGAATAGATCCATGACATGGAAAATACATCAGTACGTATTTTCTTGAATTACTCCCTACTTTCTAAAAGTTACAAATTACTTTTAGGTTATAAAAATATGAAAGAACTTAAATACTTCATTCAGAAAAAAAGAAAATCACGTCACCCCCTGGGAACTTTTGCAGAAAATCATGCTCCTGACTCAGTGAAATAGCTTACAAAAAAAGATATATACGGCACTCCATGTATTGCTGAATGAAATAACAGTTCACAAGAGGTGATTCAGTTCGTCTACAAGTTCCTGTTCAAAAAGCAGTTACAGCCCATAGTTATGACTAAGCTTTGTAATCTGCTATGAAAGATCAAGACCGGGCTTCCCTTTCAGAAATGGCAGTTCATACCATGGTTCTAAGCACCACTGCTGTATAAGAACTTCCATATTATTTGCTGGTGTGTTTAAAAAAAGAAAGTGTATGGACAGTGCAACATTGCCAGCACCCACACTTTTACCAATTTTATCCGAATGTCAAATTTCAGAATAACTTCTTAGCTCAGCTTTTAGGAGAAGCTTGAAAGCATAAGGCAGCTGAACCCCAAAGGTACAGAAAAAAACATATAATGCTCTAAAAACATACTTAAAAAAAAACACTATCTTGAAGGCAAAGCCAGTCTCATGATTATTATTAACAATACTGTATCAGTGTAGATGAAACTTAAAGACAAAGCAGCAGTTTAAACTGTGAAAGGTCACACTGGCCTTCATACCTGTCCTTGCCAGGTTTATGTTTAATGCCAGCCTGACTGTAATATATAATGAGACATATTTTTCAAAATAAAAATGAGTATAATCTTAAAATTTAAAATTAAAATTTATATAGAACAGAAAACTAGTAAGAATATGTTAATTTGGGGCATTCATAAAAATAGGTTTATATTTTAAAATCATCTCCATGAGATGTAGTCTAGCAAAAGCTGTACAGAAATTCAGAATTCAATGAACTCTACATATTTTTTTCAGCGATGAATAGAAAAAGGAGAAATAACGGAGCATGCTATATTATTGCTATTTCATACAGAATAGACAGCGTGGGGTTTGTTATGAGAGGCACAAAGCTCAGATTCTTAAGGCTTTTAATAAAGTTGTAAAATGTGAACAGGGCAGGGGAAGAATTTGCAACATCAACCGATTAACCTTCATTCTGCAAAGGCATAAGTAAATGAAAGAAACATAGCTGTCACCAATAGCACCATGATGACATGAGGAAGGTCATGTTTGCCAGAATTTTAACTTCCCCCAGGGGATGTGAAAAATACCAAGTATGTGATCACGTACCTGGAGAAGCAGTAATACTGCTTAAGATCAATCATCCTTTCCCCCTCTTGAGAGGAAACAGGAATTAAAATAAAAAATGAATTAATTCACGTACAGCTCAAGTGCTGAGACCACTATCACTATGAGCAAAGTGCCAGGAACTACACAAGGGTAATTGAACAGTCACTTATCCTAAAACATGGCATTAACTCTGAACGCTTCCAACAAAATTTTCAATAACAAGCAGGCAGAAGACAAAGAGTGGATCATTTTCTTAGCTTTTACTTGCTCAATTCTAAAGGGATAATTTGTAAGTGATGCTTCTGTACAAATTTTTATTGTTTTATTTACATTTTTATTGTGCAGTTTTTCTGTATTTCTTAAATTAATCACTTGGGAATTTTTCCTCAAATTCCTCTTGTTTTAAATTCCTCTTGTTTTAGGGGTGGCAGTGCTGCAGGTATTCCAATACAAGAGTACACTCCTCAACCTTTAATGTTGCTCTGATCTAAGAATTACACTGGAGAAATATTGCAGAAGTTTTTCTTCTGCTTTTATAACATGGTCAGTTCTTTTCAAGTACTCCAGACTTCAACCATGGGCTATGTCAGAGTTTAAAAACCAACTCAAGTCAAGCATGACAAAGTAGAAAGAAGAAAAAGTAAAATATGCCAGCAACAAAGCCAAAAATACATTCATCTAGCTTGCTATCTCTATCTAGTTGAAAAATGCAATTTTTTTCATATTTCAGTCTAATCATACTGCCATGTTTTCCTTCGTTTGCTTGAAGAATGATACTAAACTCAAGAAGCTTATGCTGTCAAAAATCTTGAAATATATGTCTATACAAATATAGTTCTTTTTATAATCCCACTTTAAGAAAAAAAAAAACAAGAAAACAAAAAACAAGCACAACTAAAGCCCAGTTTTAATTATTTTTGGCCTTCATATTTTCTTCCTGAATTATGTCAAGTAGGGGAAAATATATCACCAATATTATTTTAAAGCCATCACTTAATGTTCCGTCATACATCATCATACACTCCAGTTTCCAGACCTTTCAGCAGTTATACAACTGTTATTTATGGTACTAGCTACTACTGATTATCAGGAAGGGAATAGAGTTACTCTTTTTTCTGGCTTTCTGTCCCTTCAGAAACAAAAGCTAAACAAATCCAGCACAAATAAGAAAAACTATCGCCTCGCCTTTACTTAGTTTGGGTCATTCTCCTTTCACGTTCTCTTCGATAGAATCCCACTGAAAACACACCTGTAAGGAGCATCTGTTAAGCCAAAATTTACACATTACTTAAGCTTCATGTTTTAAACTATTTTAATTCTTCCATTATGTCAACCACCAAAATATTCTTTCTATATTTAAATACTGGCGTCAGTTCTAATAAAACTACAGAACAGCGAGGTAGGATTCGATTATCTCGTGCTTAGCAGCTCTCTACTATCAAACGCTTATGCACGTACACTTCTAAAAACAAAACAGTACAACATTGAGTGAATTTCAATACTAAAAAGATGGCAAGTCCTCCCTCTCTCTGTCAAACAAAAATGTAACTATTTCTTACATTAAAATTCTTTGAAGTATAATTATTCTAATTTAACAAAACATGTACACTGACGCTACATTTCAACATCAGCAGAAAATAATTAACATATAGCCCAAGTTATCATCTGAGAAATAAAAACAGAAAATCTTTAAAAGAAATGGTCTGTTACTAGAAACATAAACTCATATATGCCACCAAATCAAATAAAAAGATCTAATTGCCATGCTCACAGACATGAGTTATAGAAGTAAAATGGAAGATACGCTCTTTGTGACCACTAAAAACTGAAAGAATCATATAATAAATATTCATTACAGAAGGACAGTTTCACTCCTTCAAAAGCAATCCCAGGTTTCAAATATGTAATTGACTTTTTTTCCTCTCCTCATTATGAAGGATGAAAGACCACAGCATCTGTTGTACTACACAATTGGTCTGTTCATAACACTGAAAAGTTGGGCACTTAAAGGTGAAAATGTGCAAGAGGCTTTTCTCTCATTACTTATTTCTGCAGCTCTGTAAAAGTGAAAGGATTAAAACTTTAAATCCATTGATTACAAGTCTAGGGAAAAGACTGGAATGGTACATTTAATACCCAGATTCTTTTTAAAGAGAAAGTCACAATGACTTATTCTGCCTACAGAAATACAAAATAAGAGGATCTGGCTGGAAGAAGATCTCCAAAATGTGGATGGCAAATCTCAATATAATCAACTTTTTGGAGGATTTCTATTCCCGCAGTGAGAGAAAAGCAGAGGTGTTAATTGTGAGCTACTGTTCAATACAAAGGTCCCACAGAGCACTTGGTACTCAGTTTTATGTTTCTCATGAAAGGTCCATTTTTTTCAGCTAAAAATTCAATCTCTGCCCCTCAGTCCCACTCAGAACTCATAGTTATGCCTAATCTGCCGCTTTGCTGGCTCACTTACAAATCCTGTTGGCAGGTAGTGAATGCAAAATTATTTTAATGGGGGAACCCCTGGGAATGGGAGCTAAAGTTCTGAGCATTTACAATTTTACAATGACATACGGCCAGCTGTTACAGGAAATAGCTGGTGCTCACCAGAATGAGACTATTTTCGTGGATATTTTCAAGTCAGGAGCCTGCTAAAGAAGGAAACTAGATCATCCAAACAAAAGAACAGGGTTGACCTGGACAGGCAAACATCATTGGGGCGCACAGCACTCATTAAACCGCTTGCTGGGCACAGTGAGAATTCCAGCCCCAGCTTGAGGGCCACAGGCAAACTGAAGGCCCAGAAGGAAAGGTAAAGCAAATTAAATGGTTCAGAATACAAGCAAGAAAAAAAGAAGAAACTGCTGGACCAGGATGATTTGACATGTTGGACAGTTCATACAGACTTGAATCTAATGTGGATATGGCTCACAGCACATTTTGGGCAATGTGATCAGACACTAATTCCCATATTTTCTATTACTTACTTCCTCTTAAACAATAGCTCTAAGTGGTGAGAACTGGTGCCAAGTTCAGAGAAAATGGACTTTAATTCATTTCCCACTGAAATCAATAGAAATATTTCCTTGTCTCTGGAGGGAGCTAGATAGAGCCATTTATTAGCAAGTGTATCTGCTCATAACAATACTATTATAGAACGATTAAAAAAATATAGAAGAAACTAGAAAATGAACCAAAGAATAAGCACTGCAGTTAGGAAATAAGAACACTATTTTTAAACATGCATCCTTCTCCGTTTGATACAAAATTCTGTCATGATGTCCCAATTCACATTCTTTTCTTGAACTTATAAATGGCTCCCTATGTATCTGTTCATCTTGCTTTCCTCTGCTTTGGTCTTCTCCATGGAGCTGCTCTCTCAACCATTTCACATAACACAATCATTATTTTCAGTCCAATGCCTCCTAAAACATTCAAAAGAAGAAAAAATACCCACCTTAAAAATATTGTATTCATTTAGGTGTGGGGTTTTCTAAAGGAGGACAGTGATTTTATGGGACTGAACTGTCCTGAGTTCCTTTGAAAAATCTCATTTCTAAGTCAAGAAGGACAGTGTCTCTATGGAGACACTAGGACTTGGTGAGCAGAGGCTCTCTGCTCAAATTCATGGCACAAAGTGCCTATATGGCTATCCTGAGCAAGTGCTCATGCAAGTCTCCTTCATGTTCAGAAGTTAGATACGGAAATCTAGGAGACAGGGGGGTTCAGCTGCACTGGGGCAGGGAAGAGGAGAAATGTTCACCAAGTACCAGGAGAAATACTCACTGGCAGGTACCTTGGAATTGGTACTAACCCATATTCCAATATCCAATACTGAAACGGGTGATTAGTTCTGCCTAACTGTTGAACTTCTCCACCTCTCCTTTCTGGACAATATCCTGACTTTTCCAAGTCAGATCTTCAACTCTCCAGAATATCTTGACTTCTGGTTTAAATTAAACAAACTTGAAAGTCCTTCATGAGTCTAGCAGTCCCTCTTTTCTACCACCTGAGTCATTAATTGACCAACACTACAGAGTTCTGTAAATAGGAGGAAGCTGCTTTTTTCTGAACTTTCCTCCTGGCCTCCATTCTCTGCATTTTAAATTCATTTCCTTCCTCCTCCTCAGAGTATCTGCAGAGAGCAGTCAAAGATGGAGAGAAGAAAGAGGCTTTCAGTCAGTCCAGGTGGTGGTAAAGGCCACAAGCAGCAGCAAGAAGATATGCGGATAAAGAACTGTGATTCAAAAGCACAAGTGTACACAATTACAATTCCATATAACATAGTTGATACCATGACTTGTTTGCCATTTCCTGGAGTTTTAAAAGCATAGCATTTACATGCCCAAGTGGTCCTGTGCCCAAAGCACTCTCTTGCAGGTCAGAGTAAGATAGTAGAAACAGAAGTGTCTGATATTCATAATACATCACCTGTAAAAGTCTTGGCAGAGCTCAGTCCGTTCTGATGGCACCATCAGTCTACAGTGTCTTAGCACTGTACAAACTTTCTAATTCTTTTCAAACATTCTCCTTGTATGCTCAAATCTGGAAACTTTCAGCTTAATGGCTTAATTACGCACTCAGATAATGTAAATACAATACTTTGGCTGCTGTAAAAAAAAAAAATCCAATTTTGTCTGCTGGCAGAGCGTCTGAGTAAGAAGCAATTTGCAGTGAAGAAAATTCTACCTTATTCTGAATGGAGCCAGAAATCTTGATAATGTAATGTTCAATTTTATTTGAAGCCTTCCCATTTTATGGCATTGCCAAAAGCTGTAGCCCTCTTCCTAACTATGCAATCTCCCTTTTAAGACAACGCAAGAATCAAGGGCAAAGACAGCATTCCTTAAGGAAAGATTAAAAATACACATATTTATGGGGATTCCTATGACTATCAAAACGAAAGCACTAGTCTATTGCCAATATAAGTCAGAACAGGAATTCTGTTCTTTAGAATAGAGATTGAGCACACAACTGGAAATCACCCACAGCTCAAGTTTTAGATAGATTCAATAGACCTTAACTCTGATCAGCAGCACGCTGAGTCTCTAATAAAATAATAATAACTTAAAAAAAATTCAGAGAACGCTCCTTCTCCTTTATCTTGTTCCAGTTTTATGTTAGTGTAGTTCAACTACACAGTCCTAAGACTGGAGAAAAAGAGGACCACACGTGCAGGCCTCCAGAACCTTTTAAAGAAGGTTTAATTACTTTTTCCAGTCTGATGCCAATATATATCTGGGAGAGCAAAAAGTCTCTAATTTCCACCCAATTTCAGCATTCAGAAAGAAACATGATTTTTTTTCCTCACCAGAAATTGAGTTTGTTCTCCCAGCTCCATCCAGGACTGACCTACTTAGGTAGTCCCTGAAGTATATAAAATACTGCTGCTACGTGCATTGTTTTCCTTCACAACAAAGAATCGTTTATTATTATCCCTGAGTGTATAATACGCATCTGCAAAATATCAGAGGGAATAAACACAGAAATGCAGAGACAAAATACACTTAGGAAATTATACAAGTGTTTGAGATTAGAGGAACAAAAATCTGTATTTTTTAAAAATAATTTCCAAAACAGAAAGAAGGAAGATTTCTGAGGTTTCCAGACCAGGGAAGCATTTTCCAGTTTGCTTAAAAGCACATTACAGGCTTGTCCTGGCACCTAGCAGTAGCAATACAGGGAAAGCATCACAGGACACCTCCTCCTTTTTCACAGTAACTTTTTCACAGCAGTGCTAGCATAAAATAATGACAATCTCACATCCCTGCTGCCAGCTTTTACCCATTGTACTAGACCATTATGAGCATTTGGCAGCCATCCAACAAACCAGAACTGAAAATGATTTAGCTGAAAATAAAGAAGGGGTGTTTGCCAGTTTCTTTTCAAGCCAAATCAATTCTCAAGTCAAGTTCACCACTTTCTTGTGCAAGAGCTTGAGTGAGAATAGTACAGTTGTTAACACGAGGGTGAAGACTACATGGGTTGCATTATTAGCCAACCTCTAGCCATAGTCTGACTCCCAGAAGACACATTAGTTAATGTTTTGAGCATTAGGATCAGGGGGAAGATTCTGTCACTGAATTCAATCCCAGTCTCACTCATACTAGCTGCACACCAGTATGCTGCTCTCAATTTTCATCCCTGTAAGGGAAAAATCAAGAGCAATGAGTTAATGAAATGTCGGGTGAAGAATCAGCTTAACATGTCAAAATGCCACAAAAATATTGCTCCCAGAAGAGAAAGATTCAAGAGTTCACCAGAAATGGCATATGGTTGGTGATCATTATTAACAAAAAAAAAAAAAAGCAGCCTTCTCCCTCCCCCACAATTCAGTTGGAATTTAGTCTGCTCCTTTCCTGCCTACTACTCTAAAATGATTAATTATATGAATCATTTGAATACATTATGAATTACTTCAAAATATATGTGGCAATCCTTCTAGTTCCAGCTTATTTACAGCATTTTCACAGATGTGGGCAATTCACACGTACAGCTGAACTTCAATACTAAACTGTAAAAAGTAATAGCAATCATACAGATAAAATCCAAGTCTCAGCTCTTCCTAAATGTCATACTATCATCTTTTTCTTCATTAACTTTTCCTTCCACATCATGTTTCTCCTTATCTATTCTATTCACTGTTAATATTTCTGCAATTAATTTTGCAGTGTTTTTACTCATTTTTCCGCAGCCCATAATAATACAGTGTGCCTTTCTGTAAGATACAAGCTTAACAGGGTTAACAGATACCAGTAATGTACAGCAGAGGCATAGAATCCCAGCACCTACCAGAACGTTATAACATAATAAAATAAATAAATAAAAAGTAGCATTTTCTGTTTAACCCTATTACTCGGTAGAGCAAATACAGCATGAAGCAAGATGAATTTTAATCTGCAAGACATGCTCTCTTCTGGATTAAATCCTTGTATTAACAAATTAAAATATATCTGAAGTAGATAAGAAGATGACGAATCTTCAGTTTGATTATAAAAGATGATGTAAACCAGATGGTGTAAATCAGTTGAATTGTATTTCATACCATAGTGTTTATCTGCATCAGTGAAGGATCTGCAGATACTGGGAGAATCATCTGGCAATTAAAACTCTAGTCTAGGAAGGAGGAGCTCAGTTCCCGGCTGTGCCACCATTTTTCTGCATAAACTTTAAATGCAAATTCCCTATTTGGAAAACCTATTTCTGCTCTACAAAATGGAAACAGAATTTTTCTGGACAGTGTATTTAAATTGTAAGCTATTTGCAGTGAGATAAATAGTTACTGTTGCAATCAAAGTGCTATAAACATAGCATTCATCTACTTTTTCTCCAACTAATGATCTGGTCTCTGTGGGGTAGTCCAAAAACCCCAATTTTCACACTAGGATTGTATCCACACCAAGAAAGATTTCTAACAAAACTGACCAAAAAACTTTCCCCAAGGTACTTCCCAAGCTACTAACCTCTGAACTGGAAAAGACGGTAGAATCACAGCATGGAAATGGTGACGTTTCTGTTTTTCCTGTGTCTCCTTGTCAAGTAGCACCTCAAGCAGTTACTAACATGATCATCCTATAGAATAGATTAAACACCCACTCAATGGATATAGCCCTGTGCTGTCTGTAAAATCTCCTTCACCACTGTCCCGTACTGTTAAGACCCTTCATCACTTAATTCTTTCCTCTGATCATGCTCTTCAGCTTACTTCAAGTGGGTTGTTTGTGTTTTCTTTTTAGCTCCGAGATTTCAATAGGAGATGCAGCCCTCAGGCATAATTTAAAGTTCAGAGTGGTGTGGTCAACACACTGGAGGAAAGGGATGCCATTCCAAGGCTCAAAAGGCGGGCCCATATGAACAACATGCAGTTCAACAAGTGCAAGATCCTGTACTTAGGTCAGGGCAATCCCAAACACAAATACAGGCTGGGCAACAAGTGGATAGAGAACAGCCCTGCAGAGAAGAACTTGGGGAGTACTGCTGGATGAAAGGTTTGACGTGAGCTGGCAATGTACACTTGCAGCACAGAAAGCCAGCCACATCCTGGGCTGCATCAAAAGAAGTGTAGCTGGCAGGTTCAAGGAAATGGTTCTCCTCCTCTGCTCTCATGAGACCCCACCTGCAGTACAGCATTCAGCTCTGGGGCCCTCAGCATAAGACAGACAAGGACCCCAGTTAGAGAGGGTCCAGAGGAGGGTCACAAAGATGATCAGAAGGCTGAAGCACCTCCCCTACAAAGAAAGTCTGATAAAGTTGGGATTATTCAGCCTGGAGAAGAGAAGGTTCCAGTGAGACCTTACTGCAGACTTCCAGTACCTAAAGGGGGCCTACAGGAAAGATGGGAAGGAGCTCTTCATCAGGGAGAACAATTACAGTTTTAAACTAAAAGAGTAGGTTTAGATTAGATACGAGGAAGAAATTCTTCACAATGAGAGTGGTGAGGCACTGGCATTACCCAGAGAAGCTGTGGGTACCCCATCCCTGGAAGTGTTCAACACCAGGCTGGACAGAGCTTTGGGCAACCAGGTCTAGTGGGAGTGTCCCTACCTATGGCAGGGGGCTTGGAACTGAATGGGCTTTAAGGTCCCTTCCAACCCAAACCATTCCATGATTCTCTCAAAATTCAGTAGGCCAAAATAATACTCGCTCTGAACTATGTAATATTACTGTCACCATCTTCCATTAGTGTTGGTCATCTTTAACTTTCATAGGAACTGTCTGCACAAAAGATGGAGAGTGCAAATGTTCCCAAAAGCAGTGGAGAAAGAAATACTACGTGAAATAAAAGCACTGCAACACAGCCTGTAAAGAGGAAGGTAAGTGAATTCATTTTAGGTTGCTCATAGTCCCAAAAAATCACTTTTATTTGGTTTGAGATGGGGGAAAGGACTTAAAAATATATGGGTTATTCTCAATAAAGCAGCATTCAAAAAGGCATTTATGTGAAATAGCTACTGCTGCTGATCTGGGACTATGAAGATTAAAAAAAACATTGCCAATATTCAAAGTTCGGGCACTCAGGGGAAATAAGTGAACTGGTTGAAGACCTCACGAATCTTCCAAACAGGTTAGTGTGAGTGAATGCACATGCAATCAGATGGCATAAATATGACAACAGAGAAAGGTACATAAAGTTTCCTGAAAGACAGTAAACCTGTTATATCTTCCTCAACCGGCCAGAAAAGGATCAGGAAATTCTGAGCACTGGGTCCATATGCCTAGTGTTTTTATTTATGACAGGGTCAGGAGGAGATCTTAGTATCAAGCTTCCAAGATGAACTCATATCCTACTTCTTTTTGTCATTCTTTCTCCCTTAGCCTGAGAGAACAAAGCTCCCTGTACTAAAGCATTTGCAGCACTGCATTAGAATTAGAAAAGAGCAGATTGCCAGGCAGTCTTAGTGGAAAAAAAAAAAGAAAATAGTGAAACAAACAAACAAACACAGTATTGAAGTGATCTGCTTGGAGCAGATTGTTAAAAATCTGCTGGTCTGAACTCATTCACATAGAACTGACTAAATAGTATGTAAAAGTGGGCAAGCAAATCCTAGGAAAGAAATGCCTGAAGTATTTGCACATAGAAAGGAGTTAAGATCTGTTACAGTATCTGCTGTGAAGTGCTCCTCAATTTCTGCACTGCAGCATGTTCTACTATTTCAGCAGGAAGAATTAATTAGACTTCCAAAGTAATTCATACATACCTCAGTAACCTTCTACTAATCTGCAAGGTCTGGAAATCAAGCTGAGATCTCACTACAGGATCAGAATAAATAGGGAAAATATTTAATGACTTTAATGATTAGCCATACCATTAGAGATAAATGGACAGTGAAACTATGAATTTGCTTCAAGTTGTGCAACTATTTATATAATATACCAAATGTCTATAGGACAATGAAACAACCATGCCATTCTCTCATTCCTTTTAACCAGAGTTAAATCAGTTTCCCAAATGTCTTGGCTTAAGTTGTCCATGAAGCATTATCCACAATTCTATTTTTAAAAAAATATTCAAGATTGCAAGGAGGTGAAGAAGTATTAGCACAGCTGCAGGTGGAGTGCAAGACTTTATCATTCCAGATGTACCTGGAGACAATAGTGATTTATACTTCTGCAGAATAATCTGTCCCAATGAGGTGACATAAGTCAAATATTTTATAGCTGTTTTTATAGAAGTAATAACTAAAACAACTCACAGCACCCCAGCATATGCTCATAACGATAATGCAACCAGGCAAAGCTGTAAGGGAATCCAACCTTCACATAGAGGAAAACGTTCAGGATTAAGGTTTGGGAATTAAACTAATTGTAAATAATTTATTTAAGCAAACGCAAACAAACTAAAAATTGCATTCAATTAATGAAACTGCTCTCATTTTACCTCTGATAGAATTTTTCTCCTCTGTTTGATAGAGTTTAAACACTTCATTCCAGCTTTCTAGAGCTGAAACTAGCTATATTATTAAAGATATTTCAAAGCTAGCCTATTCAGACCTAAGGTATTTTTCAGAAATGAAAGCAACCAAGGACTGAGCCCAAAAACTCTGCTGTCCTACTTTTACATAATAGCACAAGAGTAGAATAGTGAGATTCATTTGTGCTGCCTGCCTGCCACTCTAAAGAGAATTCTAGCATTGCTGAATTTAATAAGCATTCATGAATTCAGTGGTGAAATTTTACTGCTGTCCAAAGCAACCATTCTATCAAATTTCTAACTTCTTGCTTTACAGATTTAAAATTTATAATTTTTTTTTTTTTTTTTACAATATGTTCTTTTGGTGGCAAAAAGCTGCAATCTCATTTTAAGTTGTTCCAAATGTACATTTAATTTAGATTTAAAGATCTGAATGACAAGATATCGATAAGTTTGTCAACAAAGTCCCCATCCAGCAGTTCTGCCATCAAAGCAGGCAAATACCTTAAGCACAAGAGGAACCATGACATTGTACAGAACAACCTGAATAGCCTAAAAGAAGTCATTCAGACTACAACCATTATGCTTCTTTTTGTTTTTCTCAAATTAAATCACAAACAGATCACATTTTTTCCTCCACAGTTAACTCACTCATTCTTCTGGGATGGTGTTGTTGATTAACCACATTTCTCATGAAAGGTCACGAGTTCCATTTCTAAAGGCACTATCTAGACTGTCTCCATAAATGATAATCTGGGAAGACAGCAGGGATGGAGGAGGGCTCTCACATCAACAGCACAGTTGAGCTGATACAGGTGGTCATAACTTATTGCAGATGGAGGTATGGATTGCTAAGATCTCTCACAGGACCAAAGCATTTAGTATGTGTGTACAATACCATATGCAAGAGTCTGAAACCACGATTACTTCCTCAGAAGAAGTGTGGTTTAGAGAACAGAATGGTGAAATTTTTTCAGCTGAAGGAAAAGGCCCCAAAGGAAAAGAGTGATGAGATGTTTGTTTATCATTCTTATATGAGCTGCTAGAAAAGAAGAGAAATGTTGAAACATTTTTATCCTGGAAAGAGGAAAGATGTGGTCTTTTGGATTTATCAGTTAATAAGCCAATGGCATGAAAACAGTAAAGGATCTTCCCCATGCACTAAGACAAGGTACACGTTGTAGGAGAAGCAAATATGGTTTATGTGCAGTTCTCTTGGCCACACTTTAAAAAAGGGAGAGACTCTTCAAGAACCCACCAACTCTAAGTTAAAAGGCCGTCTATTAAATTGCATCTGTGCACTTCTGCTTTGAAATGTAGTAAACTACATGAATTTGGTACACTAAACTCAGAAAAGGTACTTAATCTGTGGTTTCAGAGAAAACAGAGAAAAACTGAGTAATTTTGAACATGTGTACATTGTAGTGTAGCTGTGGAAATCTCTACAGATGCCCTCAATTCTCAAGACGCTAAATAGCTAAGATGTTCTGTCAGGCTGGAAGCAGAGAGATTTTACCTAGTTTTTTTCCAACTTAAGGATGTAGCAATCCCACAAGAAAGATCATTGGATCATTCACTCAGATTTCACTTGTACCCTCTAGCTGTATCCTGCTTCCGAAATCACGTTAAGTTCTCCAAATATCGTCCCCAATGCACAAAGATCAAGAGTTTTTCTAGGCTAGGAAGTCTCTGTAACACCACAGAGGTAAGGCTTGTATTCAATGCAATAGCAGTGCAAGTTCATTCTACAGTTAACAAATATATTGGTATTTAATCCATCAAACATAAACATTAGTGCAAACATTTCAGTAAGCTACTATGAAGTCATTAAATATTGAAATCTGTTTTTAATTAAGTGCTTTTTTTAACATAAAAAACCTCATTCTCAATGCAAGATTTAGCCCTGTTCCAACACAAAGGCAATAGCATGACATGATGTGTCAGACCATCTGTGTTTACAATCAGTGGCTTTCCTGATGTACATATGAAAACAAGATCTAGCCTAAAAGAGGTTGCTTTATTCAGTTAGAAGATAACTTATACTGTTACGAGACACCCAAATCCAAGTCTTCTCATAGGTCTGACCAACTAACCATAACTTTCTACAGAAATGAGCTGCTCTGTTGAAATAGCACTTCTGAAAGTTTTTCACATTTCTTTGAAAAAGATGCAGTGCTCTGGAATTACATAAATTTATTCATATTTATTCTCTCTCAATACTTGTTACAATGTGTATGATGAAAATCAGAAGGAAACACAGCAATCATTTTTAAAGATTTTATAAAATCTAACCCAGGTTGTACAATGACTTTTTTCTATGAAGTTAGTACCTTCAAACAGAATTCAGGTGATATACATTTTCTCTTTAAAATTACATCTTCCAGACCCATCCAATTCTTAAATATCCTTTTACTATTTCTAAACTCCACAGGGATCATTATTGGTAGATTAATGGAAGATGATATTCAGCTTTGCCATCATTATCAAAAAGAATTATACTATCAAAAGTCTTACATTGCTTTAGTAAAGATATTGCTATAGAAAGAAGCCAAACCTGCGGATGAAGGAGAGACTTGGCATGGGAAGAGAGGAAAGAGCAGACCATCATGGCACAATGCAGAAATTCATGCTAATACCTATAGCAAGATAGGTGACTCTGTGAGAACTGCATCCACAGTTTACACATCATGAGTAAACTCACATAGAAGGCAGGAGTTCTTTCAGTTTCCCTTGGAATTAATGTATCCTAGCAAAAAGAATTGTACATTCTAAGAAATCCCTTGCTGCAAGTTTACATATATTGCATACCTCTGCAACTCTATACAACGTGGTAGTAACCTTTTCCCAAGGATAATTAACGAAATTCAGAAGATAATTTTAGGTGCTAACAAGATACTAATCCGCACTCTGTCTGGAATTACAATTTCATCCTGAACAAAGAGATGTCCAGCACTGGGCACAAAGTTTCTGAAATTCAACATTTGAATCTATAGAGGCAGGCTGCTATTTCTCAAGCAAGTTATGTCTTCTCATGTTTAGTGGTTTTCTAAAATCAGTGTTATTATCAGCCATGTGATAATTTGACATTCTTTTAGAAAAAAGTCACATCCAGCTTTCAAGTTTCAAAAGAAAACTCAAAAAAAAAATTTTACTAGCTTATATAGCCAGATGGCAAATAACATTTAAAGAAAGCAACAAAAAGTATTTATAATCTCATTTATAGTTGTCTTGATTTTTTTATCACTAGGATTGGCAAAACATTACCATTACAAACGTATGAAGGGTTGGGGATAGCCAGGGTGGTGAAGAATTCTCTACAGTAACTTGCAGAATTATAACGGGTAAAAGCTGCATTAAATTGAGGCAGAAATATTTAGAAAAATGATGCTAAAATGTGGAATAAAATGCAGAAGACTGCAGACATCATTCTCAGTCACCATTTTTCTTCCTATGCCTTTGATCTAAAGAGAGTCAATAAGAGATATGAGCTATAAGAGGGAAATAAAAAACGAGGCAGCAGAGGCCCACTAAACACAATCAGTTGCAGGGATCTCAGCATACATGAGCAGAATTTTTTAAAAGTGTAATTTCAGATTTTGAATCATGCCTTTTTCACTTTTCTTTGTTGAAGAATTTCAGGGAGAGTTTCTTAAGAAAGAGCATTCTAAACTCTTTCCAGCCACTTTATTGACACTGTTATATGTCCTACCTCAATATGCTTTAATACTGTACAAACACTTTCACCAACCAATTTCTAGCCCATCAACTATATATTTTCACTTAGTCATCACAAAAACTCTTTAAATTGCTTTGTGTTGAAACTTCTGAGAGTAAAAACATTAATTAGCACTTAGCATTTGACTGTAGATCCTCAAAGAATTGTTTTAGAGCAATCAGGCAGGGATGAAGTTGCTTAACTTACAAAACAAAAACTAAAAATAGTCATTTATAGAAAAGATGCTCTACAGATGGCATCAGTACTTCAGTTCCCCTAAATTGCTTCTCCACTGGACTCCCGCTGTGATCTGGAGGAAGTACTTTTTATGAGACAAGACAATTGTTAAGGCACTGCTTAACTGATACTGTATTCTCTCTCCATGCTTTCCAACAAACATGTTAAACAAAGCAAAGCATAGACTTTTTGATGAAAGAGGCACAGAATATACAAAGGTCACCTCCCCTCACGAGCCAATGTCAGCTGAGGTAGCAATAGCCCAAGAAAGGAAGAACTGAAACTGCTCAGGAATGTTCTGTTTTCTTGGGTCATAAGTGATTCTTTTATTTCAAATACTTGTCATTTTTGAAATAAAAATTTTTGAAATCTACATCTAAGTTTCAAAATATTCAAACCATCTGTTTCAACATGTTCCTTTGCATTTTGACTTGTTTGGTTGGTTTTTTTTTTTCCACTTTCTACTATTTCTGAAGTTTGAGATAAAAAGTCAATTGAAAACAGTATTTTTTAATAATGATACCAAATAAGTTTACATTCTTTGTTTTGATAGCATCTTCATACATTTTTATATGACTTCTCTATGAGGACAGAATTTTGTCAAGCATCAACATCTTTTTGACAAGCTGGAGTCTTTAAAAATATAAATATCAGAAAATATTTCATTAGAAATCAGCAAGTATGCTTCAGTAAAAAAAAAAGAAAAATAAAAGGAGAAGTAGTTTATTTAGAAGGATTTTTATCTAACAGTTCCTACGCTCACTAGATAAGACATCCTACAATACTTTGATCAGTCATTTATATTCAATACTTCTAGCTTTGTAGAATGAAATAATCATCCAGATCCGAAACAAGAAAAAAAATGACTGGTGAGATTTGCCTTTCTCACCTATAAATGATTTGTCCATTTAAATAAAAAAATAAATGCAGGCATACAGATTGGTAATAAACAGACTGCTATAAACATTTATTTTTAGGACAGGATTTAGGCATGCCTTCATAAGAATTGCACAATTACTCCTTAAAGAAAAAATGAGTATGAAGCTATCACAAAAACATAAATTTTCTTAAATAGTAAAAGCACAAGAATTTTACTCTTCTGTTTGTTCATTTTAATATGCTACTTTTAATTACAATCGAACTTGGGTTACATACTGTTTTCTGGTGGATATGACCAGTCTGGGAATTCCCAAGAACTGCTTGAACAAAAATACTCAATTCAATATTCAAGTTACATTCAGCAAAGCACTAAGCACATCGACACATAGCTTTTACTTCTTTCTGAACTAACATAACACCACAATAGAAAGATCAGTGGGATCATTCATAAACTAATAAATAGAAATCAAAGTGGGAATTGATGAAATGAAATCAGGAAGAGCCACTTGTTATTTCCTGCACTCTATACCATGACACGATTACTTAATAGGCATAGTTAATTTCAGACATCCAGGTATAAGGTGGCTATCAAGTCATGTTCACAGCAAGTACTAAATTATACTATGAGATGCCTCAGTACTTTCAATACCACGATTAGCTGAATAAAGACTGCATAATACAAGCATTGCTATTCAAATCTCCCGTAATTTCTAAATGAAATGTCATAACTTCAGGTACTTACTTGAAGGAAAAGATACTATGGTTAGCTGTTAATATTATTGAACATACACATACAACTTCATTAAAAAAGCATATGTGCCGTGTGAATATTTCATTTATCTTTCCACTTACTAGTTCTTTCTTTATTTTGTTTCATTTATTTGCTATTAATTGGTTTAAAATTCTGATTCAAAAGCCTATCTCCAGATACTCAGGGAAAGCCATTTGGAGCTACCCTTGGGATAAACAGTTTGAAAAGTGGAGACCCACATCTGGAGTCTAAATTTTTATTTAGTAAAGCTAATAAGAGTATTGTCACAAATGTTAATGGCAGAAGAATCAACTCTTTATAACATATTGTAACACAAGCATTCTTAAAGGAGGATTGTGTTCTTCAGGACTGAAACTTTAGCTGCAGCAGCATGCTGCTCATGTCTGAGCTTTGAGATTGCTTCGTTATTCCTCCCCTGAGAATTCAATGGATTTGGTTCAAGCACCATTGAACGTGATGCTGTATTAATTGCCCTGGAGGGTAGCAAGGCCTTTGAACTGTGGCTGTGAGTGATATTTTGCTATAAGACATGTGTCAGCACTTGGCTGGTTAACTCTAGGGCTGGGTTGTACAGCATGCTGGGACCAAGTATCTGGAAAACTACTTTGCATCCTAATCTTACATCTGTTTTCTATCATGCTGTGAGATTGACTGGCCATTCTATCTGTAAAGCATCACTCTGGAATAGACAATCTAAGTAAAAATATTGTACTGTCAAAGAATATTAAGGATGTGCCATCGTCTCTCACAGTTCGAAACACCAGCTGGCAAGCAGAGGCACCAAAGTAATATAGTGGCTGATGTTCTACCCTTTCCCACATAGAGGAACTGTCTGTGTCCAACTTGGTGTAGTAGAAACTAAAGCTTAAAACAGTTCCACAGTCCCACCTTTCTCTGTGGGTACACATTTTCTTTAGATACAACTGCAGGCAGAATTCCTATCACACAATCATTTATCACATAGTCCATTATCATCAGTACTAGATGATAATAGCACCAAGAGGTCACAACAGAGCTTTTGGGGTTATAGCACTCCCCTGAACATTACAGACTCCAGTTCAGTTCTGTCCTCCCAGAAAAGCTCCATATCTCCTTTCCCTTTGAAGATGAGTAAACTAGAATGCTGCACTGTAACCTGTCTCCACGCTCCTCTCTAAAGTCGTACCACTTTGCATTACGAAACCATGAAAAACAGAGCAGGACAACAAGTGTTGCTTCTCCACTTGAGTGCATAAAGGGCATTCACTTGGTGTTGAAAACCTGGGTTCTGATTCTTAGTTGGAAAACAGTTTCTGTTCCACATTGACCAGGTGAAACATCTAAAAGTTATATCTAACCCTGGCTCTAGCAGCATCTTTGTACAGAAGAGATCACTGCCACCATCTTTTGTGTAGTCCCCAATCCTGAAGTATTTGTTACATGTTAGAACACAACAAGGTCCCTAGAGGACACAGGCAGAAAAATGCTTGAAAGGAAAACAAAGATCCTGATCTGCCTGAAGTACAGGTTTCCAAGATGCAGAACTCTGGCAAGAGCAAGGCAGTCATAGTCATACACAAAAGGAGGATTTGTTTGATCCCACAGAGTTTCAGTGAAATAATCATTCTCACAGCTAGAGGCATGCATGGAGAACAAGGGGAGTTAAACTGACTTGTGGACATAAGATTTAGATGTCAAGTTCCACTTTCAGTGCCTAGAACAACTTTTCTTTCTCCTCTTTATTCCCCTTCCTTTCTCTTCTTCCTTTCCTTTCTGTCTCTTCCATTCCTCTACTAATTTATTTAGGAATTCTCTGACAGAGCAGAGGACTGAACTTGCCACTGTTACCAAACAAATCCTTCCCCTGTTTCCAGAAGGGCATGAGCTACACCTTCTCCATTTATCTTTGCTAATAATGATGTTTGGTAGTAATAATTAACCTCTTTAGTTTAGAAAGTGTTTGTGGGTTTCAAGTGGATGCATGAAAAAAGCAACTATAAATTCTCAAGATGTTAACAACAGTGCCATTAGCAGATCTGAGACCATGTACACATCTACATATTGACACGTGAAGCAGAAATTTTATATAATAGTTGACAAGGACATAACCTTAAGATTAAAGAGAAACATTTTGTTAATGCAGTATTTCAGACTTTTCAGCATGACAGAGCAACAACCTGTGACATAAAAGGAATACGAAGTACACTTATAAATACAGTCTTCTGATCTAGGACAATGGTACCCTTCATATTGCTGGTAATATGAATTTAATAATAGAGAAATATTACTAGTACACCTACATCTTCAACCAATGGAGGGCTGTATGTAACTTCCCCTTAGGATGTGCCAAATTCAGCACAATGAGAGCAATTTTGTTTCTACGCAACTGTACAAGAATTTAGCTAGAATCTTCCCTACAAAGAGAAAATACCCATAGATATATTTTATATTTTAAAATTTAAATAACAATCCCTTGCTAAGTAAAATGTCTTAAAATCCACATTCATCTCCTTTTCTTGGGTCCAATGCGCTTATTGAAGCTGACAGAAAAACTCTTGTTAAAGCCAATACATACAAGAAATAACCTCCCTAGCAAGGGCAGGAGGTTCATACAAAAGGATACACAGTGCTGTTGCACTTTCTCCCTTGGCCCAGACCCCTGACTGGTGTATTGTCATATCAATTCAGCTGCTCACTACACCAGGGTCCATCTGTTAGCGTAAGAAGGTTTTTAGGTCCTAAGATGTTATCAGGTACTTAAGTTTAAAAGGAAGAAGAGCTAGCTAGAAGTCTCTAAATCTGAACTGTTGAACAAGAAAGTTTTTGCAGTAAGTATAGTTTTGCAGACATTTATCAAGATAGCCCATCAGGTTGACACTTGACATGCAAATTGTACAGTAAATCTGACAGCTCAAATATTAATGCATGCCCCCAGCTCTATCTTACACAGTTACTACTGCAATAGACTTGAAAGCATCCTTGAAATCCATTTCAAATCTAGCTGATTTTTCAGGTTGACATCATATCAACCCAGTGTATTTAGAACTAGCTATTTGAAGACAGCTCAGTGTGATTATTAAATTAATTACTGGTGCAAGTGACAAGTAATATTTTGTATTCATATATCACATTAGAATTTAATCAGCTAAAAAATCCTCAACACACACAGTATGTTTGATAATTTCAATTGAAAGCATTGCCATGCCTGTAGGCCAAAGCTACCCCTCTCTTGTTGCCTGCTCTGCAGGGTATGTTCCTCCTCATAATAACCTGATACTCAAAGAAGCAATGAGTTAAGACTTCCAGGGCCAAATGAAATACACAGAGCAATCCAAAAGAAACAGCTCTGCTGTACTGGTAACAGTGGAAGAGGAACTTCCTAAGCGCTGTCAGAGTTTACAGCTACATGTGCTCTTACCTGGGAACAGCAACAGAGATCTTAGCACCATCCTGGGCGCTGAGAAACTTCACTTCTTGTCAAGACCTGCAAGAGCTCCCCACAGGACAGTCTCTCGGCATTCTGTTATTACACTGGGCTCTTAAGGAGATACAAACTGATTTGGGGGATGGGATTTCAGGGAATTTCACACGTGGTGAAGTTATCATCTCTGAATTTTCTTTATACTAGCAGGAGTCCCTTGTAATAGGCAGGTTTAATGTTCCCTAGGAAGAAAGGAAACAACACTGCTCTTAAGTACACTTTGTAAACAGCAAATTGTAAGCTGATGGAAGATACAAAATTGAAAGCATTGCTATTCTACTGAATAGGAATGGCTATAGCCTTCTTTAAGAACAGTTTTTGTATTTATCATCGCACTGGACAAAAAATAACTACCACTTTCTCTCCCCACAAATACATTATAATTGCCATTTTTAAGAACATTTTTAACACCTTGAATTCATTCTTTTATTTCCAAATGTGGCAATTTATAAGAATTATAATCCAGTTGTCATTTGAGAGATGCAATGATAAACAAAACCCCTACTTTGCTTATCTCACTAATTGCATATAGTTCTTATTTTCAAGTTTTGCTTTATTTCTAGTCTCTGACTCATTTCACATCCAGGTCAATCTATCATAAGAAGGGGGAAAAAAACAATTGCAGTCAGTTTTAGAAATGATCTCCTCCGTCCTCCACATTCTCCATGTTATTTATCAAAAAAAAAAAAAAAGTTAGAAGCAGAAAAAATAAGTTTCTTGCCAAATCCATTTTACCTTAAAAATATGTGAAAGGCACCTGAAGAATAACGTACATGTGGAATACAATATTTTAGGGAATTTCATTTTTGAGGATATGTTCTAATGCCAGGACGCTGTTAAACAGCACAAACAAACTTTAGGAATGCTAAAACGTAAACTATCCAGGGTCTGGCTGGTTAGTGACCTAGCTCAGAACAAGCACATCTTGAAAAAGAGCAATAATAATACTTTAAAGACACTAAATGATATAGAGCCAAAAAGCTGAAGTCAATGGTATTATAATTATAGCCTCAAAATAATTTGTTTCATACATAACATCCCCACTGTTCTCAATTTAAAAAGATATGCTGGAACTATCAGATAAAACTTTTCTCAGGGGAAGGGCTATAATTTTCAGGGGTTTATTTTCCATGTTTAAATCTGTTCTGAAACTAAAACTGGTTGGTCTAATAGATACAGTAAATATATTTACAAAACAAACATAATTCTGATTTCCATCTGCATTTGGCAGAACAAGCTTCCAGTTACCCTAAATATAATGTTAGTTTCTGACTTTTAGATTGAAGAAGCTTTGGATATGCCAAGGCTAAGATTTCAATATAGCTAGACTCCAAATAAGATTTTAAGTCTGCTGCTTACTTTCTCTCACATCTTAATCCTGTTTCCATCCAGTCTGCTTACTGGATACATTTTGGTAGAGGTTTTCTTTTGCTGCTTGAAAAAATACGGATTTTAATAGGGCAGGACCAAGTTGAGTGTGATTTCTCCCAGTAGATTCAGACAGTTTCATTTCCTTTAAAGAAGAGAGGGTGGTGGCAAAGTTTAACTATTTTCCTATTATCAATCTTTCTGCTTCTTCCAAATTATGGTAAATTGACAGACACAGTTACCGTCTTCCCCCTTCCCAAAACGGTCACAGAAAGTCAGCACCTCTCTGTGCCTCCAAGACCATTTGGCTGAAAGGTGCTGAAGTACCTGCTAACTGCAGAGATGCAGCTAGAAGACAGACAAAGGATGAGGAAACGTCAGAAAACCCAAGTATCAGCCAAGAAAATAAAATAGGGCCATACTTGTACTGCTAAAAATGGCAACCAGGATAAAGGCCCCAGAGATTTTCATTTACAAGAATACAATTCCTAAGGTATGTATAAATACAAAATAATTAGTACATAATAAAAACTCCTTTGGCAAGAATCATATAATAAGTTTCAAATGATTTGACTAGACTAGCAGATATCAGTAGAATTGCTCGTAATGACATACATGGCTCGGTTCTGCTGACATGATAAACTCTGAGGACAACGGCCTAATTCTTAAAAACTTTCACTTTTGGTTTCAACATCAGCATTTAGAAAGTATTGATCTCTGTGTCACTACCTCATACCAGATAATCAAGCAATGACCAGGGATACATTTTAGCTCTACCACAAAGGCTACATCATTCCTCTTTTTAAATGAGAAAAAGTCCCTTCAAAATTTCAGCGTTTTTTATTTTTGTTTTTTTAAAGCTGACCAAGTCAGTGTCATCGAAACAAAAATGTTAGCTAATTTAGAATTATCAGTGAAACCAATCCATTTTATTTACAATTTATAAAATCATGTAGATACTCTTTGCATTCAAGGTCCATTAATAAATGAGCTCACTATAAATACATATTGATGCAGCATATATAAACTGGACCCTAGCTTAAGGGTGGGGGTTCATTTTCTTTCTACTACCTTTTCAGTAGAAATCTGTGAAATATGAAATGATACAGGATTCTCCTGCTGTGATGCATGTTAATGAAAGTAGGAATACAGTGCATACTGTGGGCAAGTGCAAGCTTGCATCACATGCACTGCAAGTCAGCCAAAAGCCATAGACTAGCCACCGATAAGGCTCCATTAATAGAGCCTGTCTGCTTTGACCAATGTATTAGCTTGTATCTAATCTATTGCCCTATGCAAGCAGTTGGCCTGGAACTACTCATGTCTCACAGGATTTAAGGGATAGAAAAAGTGATACCTATCCATTTCACATAGGCGATACCCTTACAGGGATAATTGTCCAGCATGCTCAGTAGTACCAAGTTAGAAAACCTGATTCTAATGTAAGAAAATGATATTGAAATGACTATCTGGGAAAGTTTACCTGAACCTCAAGGGAGGTTCAAGTTGGATATCAAGAAAAAGTTGTTCATCAGAGGGTGGTCGGGCACTGGAACAGGCTCCCCAGGGCAGTGGATACAGCACCAAGTTGGCCAGGGTTCAAGAGGCATCTGGACAACACTCACAGTCAGTTCTGATTTTTGTGTGGTCCTCTGTGGAGCCAGGATTTGGACTTGATGACCCTTATGGGTCCCTTTCAACTCAGGATACTGTATGGAAGTGTTCACTTATATCAATCAGTGCATCAATACTAGACACGGAAATTTAACTAGTGATGATGAGATTTGCAGACAAGTATTCCTTCAAAAGAATTAAATTGCAGTTAACCGAGACGATGAATTAGTGAAAGTTTTTCAGTCAGCCCAACAGTTGAGATATAAAATTCTTTACAGAGATATCCTGAAAAAAAACTGAACCTCTCTCTTGTGCTGTATATTCCTGAACTAACAGAGATACAGCCAAATCAGTTTCTAGGAAATAGATTGAAGCAAGAGTAAAATTCCTTTTATGAAGATCCAACGGTAGGATTGGCACTTGTAATAGGAGTAGTGGGTATTTTAAAAATACCATATTTCTAAGTTTGGAACACTGTTTATGAAAGTTGTGTTGTCCTTCACTTTGACTTTCTATCTTACCAAAAGTATATTGCTTATGATCAAATGTCAGATTGACATGACTGAGTTATGCTGATCTGCCAATATTACCAGCTTCTCTGATCTGATAAGATGTTCATTTCAAAAGTACTTTATCAAAGAAAGATGAAGGTCTCAATGTCCTTCTACCATGTTATTTAACACTGCACATGCCCATTAATTCTTGAACATTGTTTTACTCTGACTGCAGTTCTCATTTATGAGATACAATGCAGATATCACATTTAAAAATAGAGATGTTACTTACTTTGTTTATTTTTATTAATTTTATCTTGGCTTCAAAATGAGAATGAAAATATACAATCTTTGCTCTAGTTCATTCTTATTCTTTGTAACTCCCTAAAATATTTTTGCTTCATGAGCTAATTTAAGTTGGCTCTCAAACATACATTCTGATGGAGAAACTTGACTATTTAAATTGTCAGTCATCCTGCTAACACACTAGGATGAAATTTCAACTAAATTCCAGTCAACAGTACAAAGGGGCAACTCTGCTTCCTTAGCCAAAAGGAGAGATAAAGTGACCCCCACACACTTTTCCCTTCAGCATTGGTGCACAGAAAAGCATACTTGGTCCCTGTAGGAAATATGACAAAGCAGCACTTTATGGAGAAGAATGTGTACAGTTTTAAGGAAACAAATGAGATATCCTTGAAAATAATGGAATAAAACCACTGGAAAGTCTCAGTGCCTACATATAGTTTCATTTTTCATAACTCAGAAGTAAAAGCCAGAGACAACAGAAAGATCAGAAAGCTTAATAAAGATGGCTTTAGAAAGCTACAAGCTTCCTCAGCCACACTTCCAGCTGATGCAGCTCTGCTGAAGTCTGGCACCATGGGTGCCAGAAGAGAACCTAGCACCAGGATCAACACAGATTAGCTAAAGATGGGAAAACCTGAGATGTCTAACACCAAGATTGGTTTGTTTTTACTGACCCCATCTACATTTCCTATCAGCTCTCTGTTCATGGAATTGTTTGTGTAAAGCTAAACTGCTGATTGCTACCCAAGAAACAAAAACATGTTTGATTAAAAACAACTAACTCTAGAAATTCTAGAGTTATTGCAAGGTTTTGCTTACTTAATTTTGCTTCAGTCTATACTTTGTTATAAGCTATCACACATACTTCCACGTGAATTCAAACCCTGAGCTATTCACAACAAGCATAGGGTGATACTTGATCGTGAGTTACATACCATTGTGCATAATCTTAAATTTATAAGAGGTAAAAATACAGGACAGACAAGAATTCTAAATCTACTGTCCTCTGCAAGCAATTTCGGCATCTCTTAAGTCATGAGTGGCATCACAGTTCCTCCCTTAGCAGGAAGCAATCAATAGCCAGAGAGAAAAGCCATGACGTATTTTAATCATTAGCATCAGGACTAATAATTATTCTTGACTGCTTATTCTGAGTTTCTAAAAGCAGGTGATAAAATTTTCCGTGCCTTATAAAGGGCTGAGCATGCAGGTGTTTAGCAAGTAAGTTTTTAAAATCAGTTCAAAACATTTTTAGATTTTAAAATATGCAAGTACAGTCCAACAACATTATGCTTCCAGGATATAGTGGGTACAGTACATGATAAAAAAAATATATATTTAAATGAAAAACCATTCAATTAAAATATTCATTTTCAACAGCATCTGTATTTTCCATAGCATATTGATTCCCAACTAACTTCCTTCGAACCATACAAAGTATTTTCAGATTTTCTTTAAAGAAAATGGAATCTAATACAAATAAGTTAAAATCAACAGTGGACCAATTTCAGGTGATCCAAGAAAGATTTTAAGAATGTATTTTGGGGAAATGTTTTATGATGTCCGGGTTTTTGTTAAGAATGAAAATAAATTCCCAAATACTAATATTTTCAAAAAATAGAAAGTCCTTGTTTTGACATACTCAGAATTACTTTTTGTTGTAACATATAGAACAACAGCTTAAAAAAAAACCTAGAACTTTTCTTCATCTCATAGGCAAAGGCAGATTAATTCTCACAAGGATGTCACCCATTTTTTTTCCCCCAAATTTCACTAGCTAAAGGATTTTAAAGTACTAAGGCTCTGCTGCCAGAAATCTAGTTACACCTTCCACATGTAAGGACTCATAACAAAAAAACTGCTGGTTCACATAAAACAACAGAATTTTAGGGATCTAATTCTAGTATTAATCTGCCATTGTGTCAGAATTACTATGTAATTAGAATTACATAAAATGCAAATGTGATTTCTCAAAGCTATCAACAGCAGTTTGAAATGACATTTATCTGAAATCATTTGAAAAACAGAAATGCTCCCTCACAAGCTACATGGCATGGAATTTGCCATCTAGCAAAGTGTAGTGAAACCGCAGTGCCTGACACAGGATGCCCTATTTAACAAGCAAAACCGTGAATACACAGCATGAGTAAAGCGGCTCTTCCCCCACACTCCTGCTAGCTGAGCAAGGACATGTAAGAGAAGCACGTCTGAGAGAACACTGGGACTCACGACCCCCTCAGTGTCAAGAAATTATCGGAAATATCTACCACAGGGATCTAGAGAGATAATGAAAACAAAAATGATCTGAACCTCAAGGATAATGATAGCTCAACGTCTAATTATCTGAGATGAATTTTTGATGACACCTCCTTCGGCCAATTAGTTTGCCAGTCACCAAAGAGTGCTTTTGGCAAGTAAGGTTAAGCAGAAGGCTGGAAAAATAACAAGAGAAAATAGGAATGCAAATGCCGGAGCCAGAAGGGTCCCAAATCTCCAGCCACTTCTCTCAGAGACAGGAGTAGCTCTGTGGCAGCCAAGAGAGTTAAGATAGTTTTAAAGCAGAGGGAAAGAGGATCAGCACACCTCCCACGGCAGCTGTAAGTCGGGCACTGAGGTGAGTGTTCCTCAGTGCCACAGGCAGCACCTGCTGACAGCCCGCACTGCAGCCTCTCCCCAGGACCCACCTCGGTGCCACGTGCGGCCACTCAGCCTGCTCTGCCATTTGTCATCCAGACAGATGAGCTCCCTGAGCAAGGGCCGCAACACGGCACCCAGAGAGCCCATCATGCCCTCTGTGCATCTTTGCTAAAAACCTCGCCTGGCCTCTGCCATGGACGTCAAGGCTTTGTTCGCTATGTGAAGGCATGCACATTCCTCTCCTGTGAGCTAGTCTTCAACTTCGGCAAGGAAAAGATGAAAGGAAATCAACGCTTTGGTTACCGGTCAGCAGTAAAATAAAAAGTAGCTATAAAACAGTAGAAACAAGACAAATGAAAGGCCCTGAACTCCAGATATATAAATCAGCATGGCTCCATTAAATTCCTCTTGAGCAATTCCAAATGCCAACACCAATGTCAGCTAGCATGTAAGTTACACTTATCTTTCATAGCCCACTTGGTCTTTCAGGACATCAGCTGGCTATGGAATTAGTTCCTTCTCACTAAGCTTCTCTAGCTATTTCTATAGTACAAGGAGTAAAGAGGCATAGCAACTGCTGAGAAAGACTGAGGAAAATTTCATTGATTTGGATTTAAAAACTTGGCTGGTGTAAAACTTTCTCTGCTTTTAAGAACAGACCTCTGCAAAAAAAACTGTATATATGGGAAAATGGAAGAGTGGGAAAAGATGCACCAATAAATGGGCATAGTTCTTCTTTGAATTTTACAGCTTTGGTCAGTAAAGCTCATGCTTTTGATCCAGAGCCAGATGGACTATCTTTTTAATCAGACCCAGCGTTTACTGCAGTGAAAAATATCCAGCACAACTTCATATCTTGTCATTTTCACTAATCCCACTAAATCCTACCAGGATTATTTTTTCCTTGACTATAAATTTGTTCTCACCCAGTAACCTACCACCTGCTGATCCCAGTTACTTCCGAAGCTTGTTACAGATAGGTTTAGTTGCAATGTTTTTTTCTATTCCATGAAGCAGAAGTACTATCTGATACTTGCATGAAGCATTACTCATTCATTCTGAGAAACCACCAAGACAACTTGTATCACACTGAGAGATGTTTGTTTTGGACTTTTCTCTAGCAGGTAAGAACAGTGCAGCAAAAGAAGTTCAGAAGTGCATACAGGATATAAAGCAAAGGTCTCACAAGTCTAGAGAAGGTATGAGGCACTACCTATTCCTCACTGCTGGAGAATATAAATAAATCAGCGCATTAGATTTGACTTGCTTGACTTAAAATGAATTTTGCATTTCCATCAGGCATTTATATTGACATTTCATGATATTTGAGATGCTATTTACACTCGGCACACTAGACATACATCAGACAGTTTACCTTCGATACAAGCAGCTGGTTACTCATTTGAAAAGCCAAGATGGGACAGTGTGGACACTATCACCTTATGACCTTAAAGACTGGACTAGCACCACAATGCCAAAATAACTCCTGAGACTGCCTCTGCTGTTTGGGTTTGACTGCAGTAACCACTTCAACTATGTGGGTTGTCCTGAAAGTAATGCCTCCTTTTTATTTCCATGAAAACCACAACTCATACAAAGAGCACAATAACACTATTTGATAGAAAAAAATTCTCAGCTACAAAAAGTTATTTTTCAACACAGTCAGGGCTGTTAGCTATGCATTTTTGTCAGTGATGAACAAGAGCCTGCATGCCATGCTCATAAACATCTGTACCAGCAGAAGTGACCCACTGTCACCATTGCTGAAACACACCACCCACCACCTTGNATCAGACATACTAAGTGAAGCAAACCATCTTCTGCCTGGTAGGCCAGCCACATACATTGACCTCAGAATATAGAACATTTTATGTTGGCAGGGACTTTGAAGAGCAATGTCTTGCTCAAAGTAGAACTGAGTTCAAAGTCAGATCAGGTTGCTCAGGGCCTCGTCCAGGTGAGCTCTGAAGGGCCTTGTTCCAGTGTTTGACCACCCTATTTGGACGGAGCCACAGAAAAAAAACATTTATACACCTAATTTTTAGACCTAAAAGAGAGCAACAAACTATGTTAAGATGTTTGAATATCTTTATGCTGTACAGTAAAGACTGCTTGTTAGTAGTGGCAGGTAGTATAATTTCAGGGTTACATTTATGTCTGTTGTGCTGCAACTGAGCACAGGCAGTAATTACGGCAAACTCATGCTGAAAACATACGCTGGTACAGCACTAACATCCTGTCACCATTCCCTCATTCTCAGATGGGCCATCATTAGAATTCAACCATTCTTTCTTTTTAATGCAGATGTAACTCAAAATATTCTTGTGATAGCTTTACCATAAGGCCTCTGCTTTTCAGTTCTCCACATTTTATTTTCCTTTTTCAGACATGCTAACTTCCCTTAGGCAAAAACTTGATATCATTGATGTGTTTATAATCTAACCTTTTACCAACAAGAAAAAGCAAATTAACAATTTGAAAAATTGTCATTTGATACAGCTCAATTCAGTTATGTTTATTTCCAAAGAGTGCCTTGAGTTGGGCTGATCTAAACCAGTGACAAGCACTGCTTTCTGCTGTGTAACTAAGACTAAATTAACAAACTCCTTCAGTTTGTAATCAGGTTATAAAAATAAAGAGCAGCAAACAGAAACTAACCTGTTTGTTTTGTAAGTAATGTATGTGCTGTATGCAAAGCTTAATTAGACCACATAGTAAGAGACTTTTATAGACGGATTTTTATAGACACTTTTCCAGACACGCTGTGCTCCTGATATTCCTTCCCCAAGCCCCAGTCCACACCTTGCTAAATAACTTTTATAAGGACAATTAAATAGTCTGGTGATTCAGTAGTAACCCTAATTAAAGCAACAGTATTTGAGTACTGGCTTTCTTACCATAGCATCCTTCTTTCTGTCTAGTAGGATTCCATAAAGAGAGCTACCAGTAAGGTCTTAGGACTTCCCTACACTGCACAGTCTGATGTCATCCTAGAAATGCTTCACCTGGTTCTGTCTGAGCTGGATTGTCTATGCAGTTCGACATAACACTGAAAAAAAGACACCATCTCCATTACTAGAAGCTGTATAGCAGCAAAAGTATTGAGTTGTACCCAAACTAATCACATGCTTTGCTGCAATGCTTCTCCAACTTATAGAACTATGAGAAAGCCAGCATCATTCATTAGAAACACCGTCTGAAATCTTATCTAATTTTATTGAAAGATAAAATAAACCTCTGTCACAGAAACATTGCTGAAAATTTAAAAGGGATCTATGGAAATTATCATCCAAATAGAGGAATTCATTTGAGAATGATTTATTTTATTATAGTATGGCAACATTTAAGGAACTCTTTCACAGGAGGCATGCAGGCCCATTTAAGTTGATAACAAAGCTTCTGCTATTGAAATTGAAGCCACAATTCCCTAAGATGACTTAGGAACCTCAGAGATTGGTTATGATTCTCTGTTCAACTCGGCAGGCTTTTTCTGTGAAGAATAAAAGATTGGAAAACCCTCTAGAAATGACTACAGAAAGCTGCTCATGCTCCAAGATTACCACCTTTCAGAGAATTCCATTCAGTCACAAATATGCCTCTCACATAACAATTTTGTCTGTTGAATACTCTGCCTGTTTTATCCAGGTAATGCTGGGACATATGAAAGACTGGGGGCAGTTGCTGTCGGTCAGTCCCGCTCCGTTCCAGCTCCACATGGCATGTCTTGGGAACGCACATTGTAAGGCTGATTGTATTTAGCAAGCTCTTGCTTCATTTCCACAATTAAGAGTATTTTTCTGAACTTACTCAATAAGAAGTACAAAGCTATCTGCCAAATTTTATTCTCAATTATATGGTGTTTTTAATGCATTTTCTTAACTACTCTGAAGGAACATTTTTCTATAGTATAGTGACTGAAAAAAAACTTCCTATCATGCTTCTAAAATGATCTTTAGACATGGTGACATTCCTGTACGTAGAACTTTTTATCTCAGCAAGAATTTTTTCCTGCATCAACTTTACCTGTCATTTTTATGACAGAACGTAAAATAGTTTGAATAAAATAAGATACTTTAAGCCAAAAGTACTTCCATTTTCTTTAAAGGAATTTTTCCAATTCTAACACATTAAAAAGACTTGTTTTACTGTGGCTGGAACAGCAGTGCATTTCTCCACTACATTTCTGGATACGGCTGATAGAAAGCACAGTCTAGAAATGTTTTTACATTAAGAAAACAAAGATGAATATATTTCCTGGCCTCAGACACCCCAAAATGGGCTATGAGCAGGAGATATGGTCTACCCTGATTTTGTGAAGGCCTCTAACACAATCTTCTACAGGCTTCTTAACACCCTGTTGGTGAGATGTGGGCGGGATAAGTGGATAATAAAATGGAAAATTGGCTGGACTGCTAGGCTCAGAGAGCTGTAACCAGTGATGTCAGCTGTCAGCCAGTAACTAATGCAGTCTGTCAACCAACACTGTTCAATGCCTGCATTAATGGCCTGAACAACAGAACGGAGCACATCTTACCAAATTTGTAGATGGCACCAAACTGAGGAGAGCAGTCTACTTGCTGCTAGTCAAAAGCAATCAGACAAGCTGGAGAAGTGGGCTGACAGAAACGTCATGAAGTTCAGCAAGTGCAAAGTGGGATGAAATAACTCCATGCAACAGTACTGGCTGGGAGCTACCTGCTTATGAAGCACCATCAAAGAAAGGGATCTGGGGGGTTCTAGCGGGCAACAAGCTGAACACAACTAAAGTCTGCCCTTGCAGCTAAGAAGGCAAACTGATCCTGTGCTTGTATTAATGTAGCCATCAGGTGCAGAGAAGCGATCCTTCTGCTCTACTGGGTGCTCATGAGACTGCATCTTGAGTATCGTGTCCAATTTTGGACTCTCCATTACAAGAAGGATGCTGACATACTGGATCTAGTTGAGCAGAGGGCTGCCACTGTGAGTGTATTTGTGCCGCAGTCAGCCATAAGCATCTAAAATTCTACCCACTATACACCTTCCCTGAAAGGCAGAAAGTAAAGGAGTCTTTAGTGTAGAAAGATCGGGCTGAAAATCTACCATTTTCTCAACACAAAATTATCTCTAGATGTAAAATCAAAATAGGATGACAGTAATGGCTGAAGCAAAATAGAGATGTGGGAGAAGGAACAAAAGAGCTAGGGCGTACCAACTGACATGAGTGCACAGGCTATAGCTCCTCCAAGTAACAAGTTTAAAAACATCCTCCACCTCCCTATAAATCTGTTTCAGTAACAAAAAATAATAATAATAATCCTTCACTCATTCTGTTATCGAAACTCACAATTGTATTTTTTATTTCAGTTTGAATATCTATACTTAAAATCATAAAGATGTGATTTGTCTAGTCTTTCCTGAATATTCTAACTTCAATTGCTACTGCTCTGGCTTTCATTAATATTACATGACTAGTACCTGCAGTAAAATCGTATGTAGTGGTCCCATAGTGACATCAGTCCTCATCTCTAATCTTGAAACAAAAAATCTGAGAAACTGAAGATGTCTAGAAATATACATCTCCTGCTAAGGCCTGTCCTACCCCTAATTTATGGTTTGCAAGTATCGTTATAAACTGATCTGCAGCAACCCCCAAAACAATGAAACACAAACTCTACCTTGCACAGTTTTCTGAGAAAGCACCAGCCAATAAAGAGTTAAGCAGCACAGCAGCAAAACACTTCCTATCTGGGCAATCCATGCCACTAAAACAACAATTGCTCTTATTTCCACCCTGCTTATAGGGAACCAGCAGGCCTTTTACTCATTATTATTTATTTCTTTGATCTTCTCTCCCCTTGAACCTTACTGCACTTCCTTTTACAAGTTTTCCAGTTCTTTGGCAAAGGTGTACATATCAACACCATCTGGCTGCATGCAAAGAAACATTAGTACATACTTCCCGTAAGACAAGCCCGCTGTGCTAGCCATGAGCTACTGACATGATTTCCAGCTCCGCTTCAAAAGAGTTCTACTCATTCACCATTGCTTGCATTTCTTCACTAAAGAGGGAGGGAGGAAAAAAGCAAAACCCTCCACTGGATCTATAATGGCAAGGAATGTGCATCTCATGTTTTATGAACACAAAAATTCCAGGCTCAATTATGTGTTACTACTAGTTGCTCTGCCTGCCAAGCCACTGCTCTGTTTCCAATAAATATGCAACATAATAAAAACCCAAAGTACAGACCTAATACTTTGCTTGTAAGTATGCTTTTTGTACCTTAAACCATCATAGGGCAGGTTTTGCATCTTAGAAAGTCTATTGGCAAACCTTGGCGATTGTTACTGTTTTGCCAAATTATTTAACCAACTCAATAATAATAGGTCCTATTTATCGTACTCACAAGTGGTGACCAAATAGTGCTTTCCAGCTGTAGACTTACAACAAAATAACATCAGAAGCAGCATTCTTAAGCCAAAGCCTGTCATTTGTTAACTTCTACAAATACATGTTTGTATGTCTAAATATTGTAGGCAGTGCTCCCATGACAAATTAAAACTAATGGAAATTGTATGCATCTCCTAATTCTTGGAATTGAAATAATATTTAGCACTGCATGCAATACTAAATGGAAGCTCGCTATGAGCCTTTTAAGCACAGTGCTCTTCAGCTCAGTACCTTTGGCTATGCAGTCAATTCCAGTTTATATTCAGACACTATTCATTGTTAAGCTGCTTTAACTAATTAACCAACTGAGCATTACACTGGTTGAAGTGTCATACTCTGTTCGCGTCAAGCTCAGCTCTGTCTAGTGATATCCTTATAAAAACCTCAAATACAGACAGAGACACTTTATTATTATTTTTAGTATTACAATAGTATTACACTATTTGGCCAAACCTCAGATGGTCTACAACCTGAAGCCTAGTCCACAGAGTCTCAGCACAGGCCCTCTCTACAGTGTGCTTCATCTTGGCCATATGTCAAAGCCAAGTTTCTTGCCTTTCTGACTTTTGCACAGAATGCAGAACTGTATTTGGGCGTTAGCTTGAAAGACAGCTGATGGCAATTTTTGGCTGAAAGTTCTGAACGAAATACATTTGAATACAGAGAAGTGATTTGTTAAGAAAACAAGCAAACAATTATGGATGAAACTTGCATTTAATGCCTGGATGCATGTTTTCATGTCTGTATCTTTCCAAGCGAAAGAAATTCAGAGGCTGACTCCTCTGCACCAAGTTGTCCATGATCATGCTACTATTGGGCACCATCTTGACTTAACTCTAGCAAATAAATTTTGCAAAACAGTCATCAAGCACAGGGCTCAAAAATAATCTTCTGCTTCACTCACTCAAATATATCCATATACACTCTCCATGTGTGTATGTTATAGCAATCAAAGAAGGACGGAAATTTTCAGACCACTGCAAGACCTAACTATAAAGGCTGCGTTCTTGAAATCTGGTAATTAGGAATGCAAATAAACTCCTACAGTCTCAGAAGGTTCATGCAAGTTGTTTTAAAGTTTGCTATTAGTATTCTTCTAAAACTACAAATAGATGCTTCATACTCATCCTGAAGGAAATACAAATCTGTTGTTTCTCTTAAGAAACAGAAAACGTGACAAAATACCCTAAAATGAAAAAAAAAAAAAAAAAAAAACTTGGAAAAATAGTCCACATTAATGATCTTGGAGACACATACCACCTTATTATTCTCATTTTACTTGGCACTGTCCAGTGTAATATATCCTACAATTTGCACTGCAAGACAGTAATTGATGACGAATTTGGAAGGCAGCTATGTGCAGGTTATATCAATTATCTTTAGCATCTTGTTTCATATTGGATGTCTGTGAAGTTTGAAGCTTCATATTTAGTAATTCTTTCAGCATAAAAACAACCAGGCGCCAAATGAATTATCAAGCAGCAGGTTTAAAACAAACAAAAGGAAATACTTTTTCCACACAATGCATAATTTGTCTATTTCCTTCCCACAGGGTGTTTTGTGTGCCAGAGTCATAGATCAGTTAAAGAACAAAAATCCATATTTTGTCCAATTTGAGGTAGAGTTTTACTGAAACCTATAATATAAATAGGGTAAACATAATCAACAGCTCTGGAACTCTCAAAACCACAGAAAATTGAAAGCTGGCAGAACAAAGAGGGGGATGTGTCACTTTTTTTTTTAATTAAAAAACCTAAATAAATCTATTGAAGGATACTGTCAGAAAGAGGTTATTGGCCCAGCTGACAAAGCTAAGCCTATACAGCAAATTTTTACATTCTTAAATTTCTTCCCTCCCCCCCCCCCGCTTTTCCCTAAATCCAATGAGAATGAAAAAAGTCTACTTTCAAAAATATTTAGCAAAAATAATTTCTAAGTTGGCTTTCCTAGTAGCTTAGTTGTTTCTATATCATCAAAACAAATACTTCACAATTTGCAATTATATAGTCAGCTCTTTTTAGATCAGAAAATGCTTGGACGATCATAGCTTGTTAAAAATATCTATTTAAGGTTTCTATCTCAATTTAACTACAAATGGGCTACGTATCTACATCTCCCTGGCATCACAAAAAAATTCTTGTCCTGCACTTAGTTGCTTAGAGTATCTGAAATATACGTTACGTCAATACTGAGTTGCAAGATACATGCTGATATAACGTCAGGGATACATTTGTACTGCTTCTTGCTCTTGCATGTGAATGAGTATTACATAACACAGGCAACAAAATAACCATCAGGATTCACTTCTATTCAAATTAATAATTATTTACTAGCAGAAAAAGATATTGATCAGGGATAGCATATATGAATATCACGTACCAATGCAATATACCAGTTTTCCATATGTTACAAAGTAGATTATTTTCCCTCTCCAAAACAGCTCTCTACATACCTACGCGCTGGTGTAATTTACTGTGGGAAATGATAGCTCAGGCAATGGTTGGCTCTCGGCTCACTCTTAATTTTTGCAGTAGCAGATGTTGCTATAATTCTTCACAGCATCACCTTTCTGGTTTTTATCTGCAAAGAGGGCTGTCAAATTTATCTTCTGTTTACATCATCAGCAAAAAAAATCAGATGCTTTTTGAAAAAAAGGCAACTTTCTGCGCTAGATAAAGCATGAATGTTGTTCAAACTAACTGGTTTTATTTTTTCCAGCAGGAAGAACTAAGAGCCCACGCACACTTTGTTAAGTTATGAATTAGAATAAATCACATTCTTTGAATTTTATCATAATATCCTCAGGAAAAAGATGCTACTTGAAAGAGTTTTAAAAATGAGATGGTTAAACTACTACGTAGATACTCTCCTTTGGAATTAACAGAAGCTGAATTAAATATAGGTTAGTTTACTTTCATGCTTAAACTAAATTAAAGCCATTTTAATTCCGAGTGTGGGTTCAGAGAGGGAATTGATGTTATTTAAGCAATCCACATTAAATTTCAATAGATTAAGTTTCAGATTAGTTTTTCTAAGGCACACACATCAAGAGGTCAGAGTTGCTTTTGCAAAAAATAATGGATACTTAGGACACGTAGTCATTAACAAGTACATTGGACAACACCGTAGATTACTTTCCACACTGTTTCTGGGAATTCAACCTATGTTACAAAATACCTTTAGTTTTTTATTGAAATAGAAGAACTGAGTATTAGTTGATAGCCTTCTTGTCACAGACAGGTGCTTCAAAATCAAGTAACAGTTGATGTAAATGCATAATTTAATTTCTAACTAACAAAATGTTGCTGAAAGTTTCTGTGAAGAAGTTCATCAGAATCAGGAAAAGGTGAATGGAAGAAACTGTTCATAGAAGGGCTGAGTAAAAGCCAGAGGAGTTTCTGAAGAAACTCCTGCTAACTCCCACCAGCTTTATCAGCATTATGTATCGTGTGATTCATGACCATGAAGAACCTCTATTTGGGCAAACATCTGAAGAAATTATTTGTTCTGAAATTGTTTTCAGATCACATTACAGTGGGAAAATATATTCATCCTATAAGGTCCAGTGAAGCACTTCCATTTATTTTTTACACTTAATCAAGTTTTCTATGCCACTTGTAAGTGAAGATTAAATCCCTACACGTTGGTGATACATTTTAGTGACTCAATTAAAGACAAAATAAAAAGTAGATTTCATAAATAAATATGCAGTATTTCACATGTTGAAAAGCAAACTTGCAACAAACTTAGGTCACTAAGAGCATGCTACCTGGAAAAATGAACTTCAGTAGTTCAACTAACAGGTCAATGATATTGGGAATAGACTATCCAACACAATCTGCTACTACATGCAGTTCTTTCACATATGGGATTACAAACTGAAATTACTAAATTAGTTGTAATTCAGTTCTAATTAACTTGCTCAAGAAATAACTTGCCAGTTGAACACTTTGATATATGATTGATTCAAATTGTTCACTGATACAGTGATTTTCCTTGTGTGAAATCCTTAAGGTCAAATGAAGCTTTCTGACTGATACAAAGTGGATTTAGATAGCTTTCAGTCCAATTGAGAAAGGAATATGGATATACCTTTAACTGCACTGTCCACAGTGAATAATGGGATTATCTCAGTGCAAGGGGAAATTTATCTTTTGCTGCATGGTAATTACGCAAAAACATTTTCAACTTCTTCATTCTCTTGCTTCTCCATGCAGCTAAAAAAAAAAAAAAGAGAATGAGGATATTACTGGCAAATTTAAAAAATGGGCATCCCAAAAAATGATAGCATATCTCTCAGAGGAAAGTCATTATCTAGTCCACACACTGCAAACCATATGGGCATTTCAGAGGCCACCTGGAATTGCTGAGATTTCTAACAGTAAATTCCTCTCAAGAAGGGGCTATAACTCATTCAAATGCACAAGCAAGGTATGATCTGAGCATTTCTAAAACTCAATGTAAGAAAATAAATGGACAGTTAAAACGGAAAAAAAAAAAAAAAGGCCTGGAACAAAGTGCTCTGTATCCAAACATCCAGAGAAACACATTAGCAAGTTGATGAGATTCTGATTGCTAGTCATTGCTTACCCAGCATCCCACAAATCAAATGGAAGTTCCCAGACTGGAGATAATATCACCAATACATGGGCTCAAAAAGAAACTGATCAACCTATCAGCTGCTACAGTGGTACAGAACCTGAACAACAAGCTCAGTTTGTCTCTCCTGAAGTTATCTGTGTTAGACGTGAAACACTAGGAAGATGAAAGGTAAGTCTTTTTGTTTGCTCTATTGATTCTTAGAGTAACACTTGGATAATAAACGTGTACATGCAAGCAAGAACTTAAGGACAGACAGTGGGTATTTTTATCATATTTTTTAATAAAGCAAAAGCCAAGAGTTTTTTCCACTTGAAATCTGAAGGGTTTATAATTGCCTGTCAGTTCTTTCAGATGTGACATTCTTAGCAAGGTTTTGGTACCACAGAATGTCCACATATTGCTATCAGCTGATTTTCAGGGGTCTGGTGGATATCAACCTCCCAGAGGAAAAACCTGAGAGAAAGAAAAATCTTCCACATACACATAGACCAATCCTAGAAAAAAAGAAATCTTCCATTTTAAGGTAAAATACTTCAACTATATTCTATATTTTAGTGGACAGCTACAGCACAGTTCAATCATATTGTTAAATGTTGTCTGCAATGCTTTACAACATACAGATCTTTTGGTAATGTTTTATACGTGCATGATTATTTTAACACTACATAATTGTATGTGAATTTGTTTGTGAAAATGAACAGACTATTAAAAAGGCTAGAAGCCACTGGCCTTTGGGGAAACATCTCTTTATGAAAGTCCTTCTCTGCAAATGGCCAACTGTTGCGTTGTTGAGCCTGTCTTGAATTTCTGCAAATGACATCGGAGCTTGTAATGGTTTTTGTAACGAGGCTAAGATGAACACCTCTAAACTAAATGGGAAGGTGACAAAGAAAGAGAACTGGGATACAGTGAGAGAATATACAGTGAGAACAAAGTCATTTAGAAAAATGAAACAGATGAGGGGAAAAAAAAAAACAAAAAAACAGAAGAAAGAACTACATGATATAAGGAGAGTAAAGGAGAATTCTTTTCCACCTTTCCCTTCCTGGCTGTCATTCCTGTCAGGCACACACTTCGCTTTTTTTGCAAACTCACAATTATCAGCAAGAAAAAAAAAAATAGTCTGATGGCACCATCCTGATATGCAGCATGCACAAATCAACCGTGGCACAAAACATTCTTCTTGGTTTAAAAATGCTTCAGCACATCTAAAGGCCTGAACAGGGGAAGAATACAAACACATCAAGTTCTGTTCTATTGCACACTATTAGAAGCTGAAGTTCCAGTCACTGAACGCTGCTTTCTTAGCACACTACACAACCTCATTTATCTATCCCCACTTATCCAAAACATTTTATGATAGATCATATCCATGCTGTCTTATGTGACTGTTTTCCTGAGCATCGATAAAAACAAATTCAGTACATGACACTGTGTACATACTCACCTTAAAGAAACAGGGCTAGATCTACAGCTGGCAAGAACCACCTTCAACAGAGCCACGGGTGGCTCCTGAGCTATGAGGTACATCATTTCTCAGCAACTGAGCCAGGCTGCAGTCAATGGCAACTTTCACTTGGGTATTTAAGTATAATATTAAGATTTTGTTGACAAAAAGAGAATTTCTAAGAAGAAGGAATGCCTTTTCAGGAAATCCAAGCTCAAGGACTGCTGTCAAACATACTCTTCAAATTTCATTTTGTTGCTATAACGCTTTTTTTTCCAGTTTAGATTATATCATTTTTTACTATTTTCACAAAAACACATCTTTTATCACACCTGATGTTGTGTTCTTCTGTTCCCATCATTATGCTCAGGAGACTGTACAGAGGAGGGGGTAACAGTTCCATACAACAAGAAAGTTTGAATTACTTCTTACAAAACATATCTGTTTCTTCTCAAGAACTACAAACTAGATTGAAAAGCAGAATTAAGACATTCATAAAAGTGAAGAAAAGTGGCCAACAGAGCCACTGGAGATAATGCTATGAGCAGATAATAATGGAAAAATATAATGTATTGATGAAATTTCTACACTGAAATACAATGGGAAAAGAGAGAATTTGCTTTCAAACACAATTTGCAAGTCTTGTTTCTAGTTGTGTCACTGTTTTCCTGGATGGCTGTGTGTGAGTTCTTTTACCTCAGTACACTTCTCTATTTCTCATTTGTGTTCAAAAGAAACAATAGTAGCTGTCCTTGCAACTTAAACTGAGATCTATCAAGAAAAAAGTAGGGTAAATAGGTAACTAGCAATATCTATATAATATAAAGGACATCCTGCTAATTCCAGCTCTTCCCATACCATTATTTTCTACTAAAAGTCACCTCTAACAGTTCTGCCTTTTCTTTTCTTTTTTTTTTTTTTTTGCCAAAATAAAGTTTCAAGTGATTACATTTATAATTTTAATAATGTAAGAGTTCTACAGTAAGATACCATGCAAGCAAGAATTCATTACTTTTCCTTTCAGATTTTAATAAAAGTACACTATGAATTATTTAAACTAAATGAAACTTGTCAAGATAAATGAATTTAGCACATGTTGTGATGCAGTATATTCTGGCTTTAATTGTGTTTGCTGCTTACTGAGTACAGCAATTCACAAAGTCCAGTAATACATTTTTCCAGCCATTAGAAAAAACAAGTATGTGAGTGTTGTACCATTTTCATTCCTCAGAGATTTTTTTACTTATTTTTTGATAAAAAAATTGAAGTTAGGCTATTACATTGGGAAAAAAAAAAAAGAAAAAAATGAAATCAGCAAAAATAGCTAAAGGTTCAGAATATTTCTCATCTACCTCTTCTAATTCAACACTGGTCAGCAGAACCTAGGAATAATCCCAGGATAAAGACTTTTCAGATGTTGCTAGAGGAAAAGTGAGATTTCATTTGGTATTATTTAATTCTCATTAAAATGTAAAATCCAAGGTCTCAAGGAAGTCAGTAAAAATTTTGCCTCTGACATAAGTAAAAGAGAAGACTCAATTCATTGCCTAAACACAGGTTTCTACTGCCACGTGAGATGTCCTGGGGGACTCCACCTGGCTCCATCTGACAGCCTAGTAGCGCTCGATGTTCCTGTAGGTCCTGTTACTGTACCTGCCAGCCCCACGAGGAACGCTTGGATGACTGGGATACCTCATACGGGTCACTGAACTGAGCCTAAGATGTCTCCCATTGGACATCTCAGGTTCACAGTGCCATATATACTGTTGTACATGATTTTCTGCTGACAGCCCCAGCCTAACAGCTCTGGTGGCATTCCTAACAGCAAAAAACATATAAGGATATTTACATAACACATATATCCTCGTGTATTTACATCTATAAAAATGTACATTTAAGAGGAATCACACTTTCCATTCAAGCTGTGCTGCCAAGTCTCAAAAAGACAACATACCAAAGACTACATTCCACACTATACAGGTAAAAATTGTACAACCCTCTTTTCCAAAGCATTTTGCAAGGTAAATTTCTTGAAGAATCAGGTTACAGAAAGCTGGAATCTCTTTTGGTAGTTTTGGACATTTCCGAGAACATTGTTTTCTCCTAAGGAAGTAATGAGCAAAAATTCTTAGGCAAAGTCTTATGCCATTGTTAGCTTGTGACATGATGGTTCACTTCCACCAGAATGGAATTCGTTTCCAGATTTCTCACAGTTTAATGGAAGTTATGAGTTCTTTGCATGTTTAGAAATCATACAATCTACTTTCCAATTTGACCTAGAAATGACAGCTGTACCAAGTTTTCCGGGGAAACTAATCAAGAAAACAATCACATTATCAGGGAGGAAGCTCAGTTTAGGAAGAGCACTACAACAGTCTCTCAGAGTCAATTAATGCTTGTTATCCAGGATGATAGCATTTGAAACAGCAACACTGCTGAAAAGCTGGAATAACATCAAATTTAAGGCAAGCTCATATTTGTTTGAATGAACTCAAAATCAGATAGTTTTTCCCAAAAAGCTAAGAGAATGCTTACAAACATTCTTAAATTAAATAATACCTTTTTTTGTAAGAAAGACTTCTCTTTATAGACTTTTTATGTTATACAACATTTCCTGAATAGTTCACAAGGTGTTAACTTGTGTTTACTTACTGGTTGTTCAGTTCAGGAAGGCTAATTCAGATCTTGGTGCAAGTAGAAACTCTGTCAGAAAACACGGCAGAAGACAAGTCTTCTGAAGATTGGGTACATTTCAAGACACCGAAGCAGGTTCTCCATTAACCACAGTTGTCTTTAGGCTGCATTACATTTCCTGCTTTTATCTGAGGCCACTCCATTGTTACCGGATATGAGAGCATGCAATGTTCTCCTTTCCTCTCTGAGCAAATTTAACAGTAGACATCCTCATCCTAAGCAAATGAGAAGTCTAGACTTAGTGTGCCTAACACCAGAGCTGAGGTGTATGGTGGGTCAGGCCTATTCTGAGCAACCTTACGGTTTTTTCTCTAGCTTTCTTTCTGTCATGTAGGCAATTCCCCTATATTTACATTAGCAAGACACTGACACTATTTCTGTTGAGCTGTTTGCTCCTATTATCATCTTCCCATCTTCTTTCTCTTTCCAGACAATTTCATCTATTCCTTGAAATATTTATCCTGCTCTTGCCTCCCTAGCAGTACTTGCTGATGACTGATAGAAAAGTAATTGGCCCGATACAGAGAAAATTTGCCTTGCATCTCAAGGACAATATGGACACCGAGACTCCCTAAAATCGCATCCATTTATCTCCAGGTTTAAAGAAGTTCCCAACAGTTTTCATCAGTAACAAATATCTGTACAGCAAGAATGGAGGGAAAGATATTGCCACACAAATTGGGTATTTTAGGCTGAATTGAAGGGTGGTCAAAACAAGATCATAAGTCTACTTGCTAGGAACAGGAAGAAGGAACAGAAAAAAAGGGCCGATTCAGAACAAATCAAACTTCACCAGTACACGGAGAATATTTGGAATGAACTTTGAAGAAATTACACAGGTGCAAGGAAAATGTACGTTGAGAAGGTCTAGACTGGCCTCATTCTTCCCTGGAAAAACGTTAACTGCTTTATAATAATAACAACTTTTAACATTCATATAGTAGGTATTCTTACAGAAAATCCTCAAGTTCTGCTCCTACTTTGGAAAGTAGTAGCCCCAGCACATACTGTTGTATGAGAGAATATATAGAAGAGAATACCATATCCAATTGATACTTCAGGGAGATTTGAAGGAGAATGAATGCAGATTTGGAATTATGCCAGGACACTGGGGCTTCTATGCTTTTTTTCCTACAAAAAAGGCCATTGGACTGTTAACAGCCATAAGCAATCAGGCCCTTGGTTTTATGTCTCATCAGTAAAACTACACTACATATTCATTACACTCACACTTGCCTTAAAACTCTCATAGCTTCTATTGTTGTTGGGTCTCATTCTTTTTCTTATCAACAAAGTACATTCCTTAATCTTTATTCATTGCAACTCTGTAGCTGACTCATGGCAATACAGAGATCGATTCATAACTGAAGGAATTCTACACTGGCAGAAAGAAGAGATAAAGCAGTTCAACATGTTCTTAGTATTTCTAATGTCTACGTGCTATTCCGCATGCTACATTCTTTAGATCGCCCACAACCCCACTCCATCCCTCCCTTCCAAAAAAAAAATCACTGGACAAACATGATTTAAAGAAGTGGTGCCCAATAAAACAGACTGGTTTTTTTTTGAAATTTACTTTAGTGTCCTGGTAAGCTGTGGTTTCCCAGTTTTTGAGGTGACGTTCAATCCTCTTTCTCCACTTTTAAATCATTAATAGTCACAGTACTAAATAGTGAAACCAATTCAGAAGGGTAAGGGTAAACTAGCAATTAATTTAATTTAGCAAACTAAAAACAAAGCATGTGTTTTTAAAGGAAAATGCAAGTTAGCAGGTTGGCTGGAGAAAGAAGCCCAGTAGCACGCATCTTAAGATTCAAATTTGTTTGTTCTCTATTCCATATTGTGTTGAAAACAAAAGTGCCTTAAGACTAATTCCATGTATCTGAAAAGCCTTCCTATTTTAGAAACATGACCATTATGTTTTCCAGTTCTTATAAAGCAATATCTTCTAAGAGAACAACAATAGACTCTCTTGCCATATATGTTCCAGCTGTTCTGGAGGAGAAACTTGCGTTTTTCAGTATTGAGCCTGAATGACAACCCCCAGAGAGTATTCTACAACTTTCTAATAAACTGTATTTTTCAAGATGTCTCTAGTTAGATGTTTTAAAGTTACTTGTATTTTTTTCTTGAGCATGCAGATAATTATTGCAGTGTAGCTGACAGGCAAAAATGCACTAAGACACATAAGACACCACAAAAATCACAAGTTTGTTTTGAAAGTCTTGGTGTTAATCAAGTAGGATCTAGGTTCCTTAATCACATGATATTAAACATATACAAAAAAGTTAAATGAACAATGCCCTTGAAATAAGGCTCCTCAGTTTAAAAAAAAAAAAAANAAAAGCACAACAAATTAAAAAAAAAAAAAAAAAAAAAAAAAGGAAGAAGAAGAAAAGAAAAGAAACATCAACAGAACCTTAGGCTACAAATTCCTCAACTGATGCATGTCTGTCCATCCTACTTGGAAAACAGTCCGAGTTTCCAGACCACGCTACATTTTTCAAAGTTTGAGTCTGTCACCTCCCTTGTTAGCTCTGTAACAGGAATGAAGCACGCAGTAAGACCACAAGCACCGNACCGAGTTTCCAGATCACGCTACATTTTTCACGCAGTAAGACCACAAGCACCGAAGGATGCTATTTAAAAAGCAAGAGAGAAATAGCAGAAGGTAGGATTCAATTTTCTCAATTAAAGGATTAAATCACTGTGTTGTATTAAATAACCGATACTGTTTTTAGAGTTGAAGAATCCATTGGTTAGATTCTTCTGGAAGGGAGAAAGGTAAGAGTTAGACAGCCACCATTTCCTGTGCTGTTTGGGGCTTCACCTATGATTAACTCTCCAAGGAACCACAGTCATCAAAAGTGAAGCGTGTGACAAGCAGCAGGGCAGATCAAGAACAATTCTCTTCTCTACTCATACAAAGATTAAGCAGGAAAGTCCATTTAAGCTGTCCTGGTTTCAGATCAGGCAGAGCTGATTTTCTTTATAGTGTTGTGTATGATGCTATGTTTTGGCTTTAGGCAGAAAGCAATGTTGATAACACACCAAAGTTTTAGTTATTGCTGAACAGTGCTGCACAAAGCCAAGTTTTTCAGCTTTTCGTAGCGTCCAGTCAGCAACGGGCTGGGGGTCAACAGAACAAGGAGAGCTGACCTAAACTGGCCAGAGGAATATTCCATACCTTATAACATCATGTGAAAAAACTATAAAACTGAGGGGAGTCGGCAGGGGGGACAGCTGCTGCTCAGGGACTGGCTTGCCATCAGTCAGCAAATGGTGAGCAATGGCTTTATGCATTTCTTGTTTTGTAAATTATGTATAAACATATCTTATTATCATTACTATTATTTCTCTCTTCTTTATGTCTTAGTAAATAGTTTTTCTCTCAACCAACATGTTCTTCTACCCCCCTCCTAATTCTCTCCCCTATCCTACTGGGCAGGGTGGGGAGGAAATAGCAAAAGGCCGTGTGGTGCTTAGCTGCCTGCCAGGTTCAACCACAACAGCAGTGCATGAGGTCAGTTTGTTGAATGACACCACTAAAAGGAGCCTCCAAAGGGAAGTCAAAGGGAGGGAAATACCCTGCAAGTATAGCTCCACTGAAAGTACAAGGAAATATTTTCCGTGAGGAAAATAATGGTAGCAGGACCTTATACTCTCCTTTTCACATTGTAGCCATCCTGTACGTACTAAGTCCGAACACGTGGATCTTGTACAACCATGGCAGTGAAAGAGTTGCAGGGTGATGCAGAGGCGATATAAACCACCTGGAAACAGTAGGTACTGCAAGTGCAAACCAAGCTGTCACAGCTGAGCACTAGACCACTGAAACCAAGTATGCTGAAAGAGTCCCTCTGGTCTCATCTATACTAATTAGTAAGAGTGAGAGGAGATGCTTTCTGCTTACAGTCTCTAGATTCAGAAGAAGCTATGTAATAAGTCAAACCCTGGAACTTGTATTTACATCAACATCATGCCCACTCTGCCTACAGGGGACTGTTATCTGATCAAGGATCTGATGCATTAAAGCCATGCCCACACTGCAGGACATTCCTTATTTATGCACGCACACACTCTGGATTTAGAGATGCACAGGTACTTCTAGCACACCCCAAGCACAGGGAAAGCAGCATGTATCCAAAGCAGCTTCACAGCTGATATATTATGTACTGCAACAAAAACTTTGATTGCATCTATGGAAGAGGGCATGCGTCACAAATTATCTGAAGCAACAACTTCACTTGTTATCAGCATTCTGAACTATTTACACTTGCACTGATTGTTATCCTGTACTCCTTGCCAAGAAGCATTTTGAGAGCTTTTTAGCCATCCTTCCTCAGCTCTTCAAGAGCTAGGTCAGATGCTGAATATATATAAACAGTCCCTTAGTGCTTGAACTTGAAAGAGAAATCAGTCATCTGTATATGATCTGTGCTACAGCAAAATGTAATTTTTCCCTCTGACAATGTGTTTATGGTTGTTATCTTGATTGCCAAGAGAAAACTGTTTTTTTGTGGAGGCTTCTATAGCTTAAAACATCAACTGCTTTACCTTCTCCCCTTCTTTCTTTTTCAAGTGATTAACAAATTAAGTTGACTCTTTGCTAGTTTGAAAAAATATATATTCCTGAAAATTAAAAGTCTGGCACAATTCTATACTGAGTCCATTTATCTTGTCATTTCTATAAAAATGGCTTACAGATTCTGGCAAGATCCCATTTTTAGTATCAGAAGTCCTTGGGGAATCTGTATTACCTGGGACTCTCACCGCAGATCCTGACCACATTACAATGATTGTCTATTACAGACAAGATATTTACTACTTGCATTATTAAGAGGAAAAGAGTACAAAAACATTTGCATATTAAATGCTGGGTAACATTGCTAAATTGAAGTGACTTTATAAACTGTACTTTAGGTTCAAGGACATTTACCCTCTCTACATGCTGTTTTGTTACTCTGATCTGAGAAGAGTGCCAGTTTAGCACACAGAGCATAGGCATTCACTGCTCAGCAAAGTAACAGAATTGGATCTTTAGAGCACAGTGGTGAGAAAGTTTGAGAGGATTATATCAGACAGTGCCTCTTTATGGATGATTATAAAATCTATCTGAAACTCAGCATCATTTGTTACAGTTAAGTGGAAGCATATAAACTTTCCTTGTTTAATCTGAGTCCCGCAGCGAGTAAGTTCTTATTCATGTTCTCCACATCCAGTCACCAATCAGTGCTATCAGACATGCGCACCTCCCCCCATCCCTCGCAGGATGAGGCTTTCCTGGTGACCTCAGGCTTCTGCATTCCTAACGTGAAGACTGCTGACTTGCTCATGGCTCCAACTCCAGTAAAATTATTATACCAAACTGCTTCGTCTTTCATGGTGTTAGAGGATAAAGTGTGTGTGAAGAACTGCATGCTTGGAACCATTGCTGAGCTCTGAGCAGTTTTGCAGATGGGGCTAGCAGGCTGTTCGAGCTCCTTGTGACATTTCCCTTCCTTTTAACCACAACTTTACTCACTTAGCAATATAACCTCCTTTTTACCAGGGCACATGCTAATATAAACCCATTTTGTCAGCATACAGGTGTCACCACAACTGAAGAACATATCAGTTCAGTCATTCATAAACCACTGTGTACGTTCATCCTAATCTCTAATGTCATCTCATCAATGTACTCCTTATTTTGCAGTTATTGATACTGAATTCCAACACGATTACAGAATCACATTTTTCACTTTATTACATTTTGAGTATTGGAGAGTTTTTCCCTTTATTAAATTACACTGTATTAGAAAAGTCTGAGAACCTTCTGATGCATGACCAAGGACACAGTTCCATCCATTTTGTTTTTCTTGTTCATGACATAGATGATTTTGTTTTAACCAGCACACGTATTTCACTTTAATCCCACTCCATGTCTGCCAGGTTACATCATTTCTGATGTATGGATACCACTACAGAGCTCTGCAAAATGATTCGAGTCTAAAGTAAAACCAGCTTTTTGCATAGCTCAGGTGTTTGGAAAGGAGATATGGGTCCCTAAGTTATCAGGCTAAATCAAACACAGCAGAAAACCATATCAAAACCTGGCAAGAATAGTTTGGCTAAAAATAATTCCCATTTGAAGGTTGCTTAGTAGCCTGTACAAAACAAATTTCCTATCAACTCCTCAGAAACACAGGTGTTTACACAACCAGAGCTGCTAGCACAACTGGTAGCTTGTCAGTAGACTTAGTCCCAATGCCAGGTGTCTGATTTTAATTCAAATACAATACAGCAGATCAGGATAAACTCTGTTCTACATCTTAAGGAGTTATACAGAGCAAATTTATTGTGTTGCAGAACTTAAGATACTATATCAACAAGGGCAAGACTCGGGCAGTAAGTGCTGTACAAGCACATCGATTCATCTGTCTTTTTTTTTAGGCACCTAACTGAAACAATGTAGGCACCTACTTACCTTCCACACTTCCAAGAGTCACCTATGGAAGAAGGCTCGGATTGCAGCAGGCTCAGTCATCTCCTAGAAGTGGCCATCTCTCTCCCCAGAGCACCCAGTAAGCTCACATCTTAGTAGTCACAAAAAGGGGACACTGAGCTAGTCCCTGAGCTAGTCCAGTTAACAAGTCTTCTAACCTCCAGTTTTCTTTTTTATTTGCATGTGCAAAACAGACCTTGAAGCGTTAAGGTCTGCCTCGATAACATCTGAGATGAATTTGAAGTCTTAAAGCTGTGGAGTTTTGTTGACTGGCTCTGGTGATGATGCCACATTACTTCAGTGGTGTGACGACACTGATTTGCCACACAACAAAAGAAAAACGAAAATGCAGAAGTCCAGAAGGATTTGCTAGAAATATTTATTACATATAATGAAAATAATCATGGTTCATTTATTACTTCTTGTTCACATTGCACTGTGTTGATGACTCCTCATTGGGTGCTCAAAATACAACTCTAAAACAATTAAATCTGGGTTCTTCAGGGTATTCTGTCATTGTGTTTGTACAAACAACTGTTGGTACCTGAGGGCATCAGGGAGGGGAGCTTTCATTAGCCACTGACTGTGCCTCATCACAGAGCAGCACAAACTCAGGGGTTTTGTTAATGCTTTGTCATTTACAGTATGCAAGTTTAACGTACAGGATAAGAGTTGCTATGCTATATTTTGCTTTCAGAAAGATGTATTGGGGACTGAAACAAAGCGAAACTCGGGAAACTGCCAGGTCTCAGACTTAAGCATTAAAAGCACATCTGTGTAACAAAGAGACAGACTTCTGTTTCTTATGTGCATAAGGGATGTTTGGGTACAAAAGCAAGACATCTCCATGCACAGAAATAAATTTAGTTATTTACAAGATCTAAGCTGAAGCAATGAAATTCTTATTTCTTCTCATTTTCTACCCAGGTGAACATTTATACACCCATAGGCTTTTGGAAAATTCCCTTTCAACAGAATGCATATTCCATTTATAATCCTACAACCACACACGCATACATGCTTATGTACATGTAATTTTAGTACTGCTGAAAATAGACATTGATGAGCCCATTGTCCTTTTCCCCCTAAACCGGTGATATTAACAGGCAAGATACACTCACATCCCTCCAGAGATGATGACATGGTAGTTGAATGTTAATGAGGATGTCCCACACAAACAGAGGAAAAAGCCTGGACAGTGGCAGAGGCCGCATTCACGTGCGTCGCTATTTCAGAGAATAAATTATAAGTAAATGAGCTCTTAAATTTGGAGCACGTTATCTTTTCTCCTAGTTTAAACTACATTCCCATTAAAGCAATTTAAGTCAAGATAGGATTTCTTATTAAGGCAGGAACAAAAAGCGAATCAATCTATGACCTCCTTCCCTCTCTGCTCCCTCTCTGCACTCCTGAATAGAAGGGAAAATCCCATCTGCGCAGTACTGCAACTCTCCACATTCTCAGTTCAGTTGGGCATAGCCACATAACACTCAAGTATTAAAATAAATAATTTAAAAGATTACAGACTATATATAGCAAGATCCAAGGGTCTTACTGCTTTATACGTTTCTAAAACGCTTCCTCTCACCCCTACACAAAACACAATATTGTTTAGAACCCTGTACAAAGATTGCATTGAGGTTTTTTTTTTTTTCCTCCTACTCATGTAGCAGAGGGAAGAATTTGTTTCATTAGCCCCAAAATTTAAGGTCATTTTTAGAAGTATTTGCTCAGAGATTGTTTCTCTGTTGTCATTGTAATCTGCTTCACTAATGTCTTCAGATGTTGCTGAAACTTAAATAGAAGGTGTAAAAACAGTGAAAAGCAATTTGCTTTGAAGGTAATTCTCTGTGTCTAATATGTATTTTCTGTTTTGGAGTTTCAGCATTCTGTGCATCTCTGTTCAATATTTTTGAACTCACACATGCATGAGCAAAATAAAACCAGAATGAGGGTTATTACCTCAGAGACACAAGTGAGTTGCTTTCCTAAAACAAGTACCATTTGCCAATCCATTTCTCCTTCCTGTAACTCTATAAATAATTAAGAGAATATGCCTGTTTCACGAGAATGACTCTTATCAAGCGCTAACTGAAAAGGCCTCCACAGCTTCCTGCTCAGGGCATGTGCAACACACCATATTGCTTTGATTTTCTGTGCGCGTGTGGAAATGTTTGCCTCAAACATAAAAACAAAGCAGCATGCACTAAAATTGTAAGTCTTCAGTACCTCCACTTGTAAACTTGTTTTACGGCTGTAAATTAAAGGGATTTAAAGCCATTTGTGCAGATGCTAATAAATTCCATTCACAAAATCATCTTCCCTTTCCCTTACAAAACTTTCCTGTGCGCTTTCACATGATACACCTGTTCTCATTATGTGGTCATGTACATTTGTCCTGCAATAAAGCATTCCTTCAGAGTCAAATAATGACGTCATGTTTCTCTCATTCCTCTTGATTACTCAGTAAATCCCTTGTAGCAACAAAACAAATTGCAGCAAATGGACTGCACACAGCAAAGCATACTTCAGTATCATGAACAATATCTGACTACAAACATAATTAACAAATTTCCATTCAAGAAGAAATATGTTTAGGAAGTACCGTATCTGTAGAAATAGGTTTTGGGTGTTGTGTATGATGTAATGTATCTGTTTTTAACCATTTCCATTCATATCTGAAGCACTGAATACCACAGGTGTCAGGCAGCTTCGTTTGTCTTAACACAGGCTAACGTTTGCTGTCTGTCATTGGTAGTTGCAAGAATGATAACCAAAGGCTCGGCTCACTGGGCTCACATGGAGTCTGTATGAGCACAACACATCCCAAAGAATAAAGTGGATAGACAGAGTGGACCATACCCAATTAAATTCAGATATTTATATTACCTCCACTAGATCTGAATCCCATCCACTCTGTGAAGACTGTAGGGAGATTAACCAACCTAGACACTAACAAAGTTAGCTACTGTGGATATACTTTTCTCCCATGCCACGTTCCCTTGAGCTCTGTCTTTGTCACCACGTCCAATTAGGATGCTGTGACAAACATGCACAGTATCAGAGAGCTGCACAGATAAAACTCTCAATGCTGCGGGGAGGAAATTATACTCTCAACAGCCTAGATGTTAACAGGACTCTTAAGCCACTACATACACCAGAAACTTGTCAGCACATCCCAATTGCTGGAGACATCTCTGCAGCCAGCTGAGGTCCACAGGCCAGCTCAGCTCTTCTCCATACCAGGACCTAGTGAGATGGAGTTTTTTGCCTTCCTACCAGCCCCTACTGCCAAACCAGCTGCCCATGCTTCCTATTGCAATTAGCAATCTCTAAGGGAACAGGCGACATTTGTACAAAAGTAAGCTGTCTTTAATGACACAAATCCATTAATAAAAGGAGATAAAAGGACACAATGCAAGTACGGATACTATTTTTTGAGCTAGCGTAAAGCATTCATACTTGAATAGGCACATGAAAGACATGAGGACCTGCACAAGGTCTGTGCACTGCTCTGCATAGAAGTTTACTTGGGAAAAAGAAACTATTTCCATACATAGTTTTAATTTGAGGTGTTGAAATCGTTGGATGCATTGTTTTAGAGGCATAGGTACTGTTTCAGTTTCAGAAGTTCTAAGCTCATAAGGCTCCCCTGTCATCAGTGGGTTTTCCAATGGCAAAGAAAAGCTCAGAGGCCTGGGTGGAACATGCGATTTTTCAGCCTCATTAAGCAAGGTTGCATTCTCGAGGCAAGAATAAACAGTCTTTTCCAAAAAATGCGAAGAGCTGGAAGAAAATAGATGAAGTTTAAACCATATTTTTATAAGTGCTAACATCTTCATATTATCTTTATATCTAAGTGATGTGTGCTACACAGTACTAAGACCTGCACTGTCTGGGACAGGCAATCAGAAAAACAGCCTTCTATCAGACATTACATCTGCTAACACCGCAGGACACTCGCAGTGGCTAACATCAGCAAGGCTGGCACGTGACAAAAATTACATTTTTTCTGATTGGCTTATTTGGTTTAAATTGTGTTATTTGTATAAATAAATAGCTTAAATCTATTCTATCCAACCAGTTCTCATACAAGAGTGAAAAGACTGTCAGTCACAGAGCCCAAACTGGTGGGTGTATCTCCATGGCAGCTTAAGTTAAGCCATTTTAATTGTCGCTGAGTGGTACAATTATGTCACTTGGCTCTGTATATTTAGATAGCTACCTTTGAAAAATACTGAGAAATCTGAGCAAGCCTCCTTAAACTATATAAAACTGAAAACCCTGAGAAAAAAAAAATTAAATTGCTTTGGGAAATTATTCATAACCCTGAAAATTGTAACCATTCTCATTAATTAAGTGAGGTTTGGGAAACTAGATAGCTTGAGAGATTACTAATCAGCTACTGGTTTACCTCTACTCCAGGTCAAGGACTCAACAAATGAGATGCTGAATTATTGCCTTGCATTAAAATGCAATTCCCTAATCACATTTTCCAGCTTAAGCACTTGGATTCTGAAGAACCTTAGCAATGCCAGTTCTCCAGCAATCTTGACTGAGAAATCAGTTCCCAGATCACCTTTAAGTTCAAATTAAGTATATGACATCCAAAGTAATGAGGGAAGCAGAGAACAGACTTCCTCACTCCTGCCTGCAATTACTTCGGATCTTTTGGCTGGACAAAATCTCAGCCTCTATAAAATAAGTCAAAAAAGATAGTTGGGTTTATAGAAAGATCCACTGCTAGCTGGAAGTTTGACTTAGCTTTTTTTTTTATTCACATCATGAAATCAGCAAATAACTAGGTAGTTTTATCTAAGAACTTGAAATACTTTCACAATACAATTATCAAGCTCCTGTGAGCTCATAAATACTAACATCGCAATCCCTTCTTGATCTTGCAGGGGATGGATGTTTTCAAACTTAGCATACTGAAACATAACATCATCGGAGTTATTCACCCACTCCCAGGTGATCAAGTCTGTAGCATTCATAATTTAACTATGGATATGGAATTCTTGCCTCTCAGAGTTTATTTGCAGATTTCTACCAGTTGAATGCATAATCTGTGTACCGTAATTAGTGATTTCCAGCTTTTATCAGAAAGCCTGGAATAAACAGCTTACAAGCTTGGTACAAGCTTTCAAAAATCTACAAGTAAACCCAAAATAATATTAAACTACCAGGGATGCAATAGCATGTATTTAACAGTCTATGAGCCCTGTAGCCACTACAATTATACTGTATTAATATTATAAAACACATATGAAGACCTCTCAGTCCCTGCAACACTTTCAAGTACAGCACACAAACTTGAGTACCACCAGCTCGTTCTGACATTTCTCTGGTTTGACCCCAGGGCAAAGCTAGAAAACCCTGATTTTTTGTTTGATTAAATTGAAAATTTTGTGGAACCTGGAAGACAAAGCTGTGACCCCTTGATTAGGTAGGTAGCTAGAAGAATCAGTGCACATAAGGGAAGAATCATCTCCATCCATTCCTGCACGTGCTATATCAATACCTATTTTCTAGAAAACTTGGTTTCAGAATGCTTATCCAGTTTCCTACAGTACCCACATAAGAGCTATTCCTCAACAGGTTTTGCTTAAAATACAATTCAGGCAGTTCAACTTTTTCTGAAATAATATCATCTTTGTGGATCACTCTTGCATTTAGGTTTTTTGAAGACTAATTTCTTTATTAAAAAAATAAAAAAATCACTCATCACCACCAAAACCAACCAAACACAAACACATACAACATTTAGCTCAACAAGGCAAGCTAATTCTGAGTTACAAGTCATGACCGGCTCCAGTATTATTTGATATAATCCACAGATGCACCTTTAGACCTCTCCGCACAAAGACCTGGTAAAAGACTTTTTTTGTTTTTTTTAAGCTAAGTACAATATTCTAGATTCAGAGAATGGAGTCTTACAGCTCAGTTAAGGGTTTTCCCATCTACAGTTTCAGAGATAAGTCAGGTAACTTCTCAAAACTCTATCCTGTCTAAATGAACTGATCAGCTAGGGAAAAAGTATATCTCTAGATTAAATGAGAGAAAAATGTAAATAGCTTCAGAATAAACAAGAGAAAAACCTAAACATCGCTGTTAAAAGGCGCTTCTGAATGGTTTCCATCACATGAAACCATGATAGCTGCATTCCAAAATCCAGCCACAAGCCTGATTAACAGAATTTTTAAGACCATGCACATACATTCCCAGTGTAGGCCAGTTGACTTTGAGCCACCTACTTTATTATTATTTCTCATCTGATTTCTAGTCAATATTTCAAAAGAGACATAAAACAAAAGCAATCAAGAGCTCCTTTAAAAAAAAAAAACAGACATGTGTAAGCTTCTATAAATTATTTTTTTCTCAGGTTACTAAGTACAGTAATTCAAGCTTTGGCTGTCTGCCTAAAACTACAGTTTCCTTAAGTTTTAATTCAAACTTTCATCTATAAAATTGATTGTACCATTAAAATAAAAGTGACATAGTTACCAACTACTCTCTATAATTAGATACTGTTAGGCCTTTCCTGTTACTTGAAAAACATTCTCAATTTAATATACAGAGAGAGGTAGTGTTGACTAATGAGCAGCTCCATTACTAACTTTTACCAGTTATAGTAATAGTTTTATCAGAGCTGCAAACACTTTTGAATAGCCAGGTCTTTGTTTTGAGAGCTGAATTGAATGTTCCAAATACAGTAAAACTCCGGAGCCCATGTGCAATATGGATTCTTTGTTCACCTCCTATACGGGCTGAGAAAGAGACAAACCCAGACATAAATGGTCATTTGTTCTCATTTCTGATCCCAAGGAATATTGTGAAAGAATGTGGAAATTAATTCAAGTACCCTGGCCGTGTTCCAGCTTGGATAACTACGTCTGTACCTTAAACACCCTCTATTTCTCTCCACTCTCTATTTTCATTTTAATAAATTGCTTATTTCCCCAGTTATAAAACATTGCTTAGTGCTGATGATAAAGAATGACTACTGTGTTCCTCTCTGAAGAAGGCTGCAGAACAAGCCTTACCTCCCCACGTGAGCCAAGGCAGGGAGGTGCCCACTTGAAACAACACCCTGCACCTCAGAAAGTAGGAGGATGTTCCAAACTTGTGGAAGAGTTCACTACCACATTAAAAACACAGGCTATGCTTGTTGTTTTGAACTATAGTCTCATCAGGCTTAAAGTCTTTTATTTGAGGCTGTGAGGAAGATGAAGGCACTGATCTCTCTGGTGACAAAGACAGGACCCAAGGAAATGGTATGAAGCTGCATCAGAGGAGGGACAGGCTGAGTATTAGAACAAAGGCTCTTCAAGAGAGGGTGGACAGGCACTGGAACAGGCTCCCCAGGGCAGTGGTCACAGCACCAAGCTGCCAGAGTTCCAGAAGCATTTGGACAATGCTCTCAGAAACACGGTGGGTTTTTTGGGTGGTCCTGTGTGATGATCCTTGTGAGTCCCTTCCAACTCAGGATATTCTATGATTTTAAGAGGCTCCATTGGTCTATATCCCTGGCACAGCTTACCTCCCTCCACCTTCTGGCTACTGCTCTCTCAGACTTCCCGGCTAAGCCACTTCTCCAAGTGCTTGTTTCAGCCAAAGTAACTGATTACCATAAACAGATTAATAACAGCTCCTTGCTAACACTAAATCAGTCATGTTGACTGAAACAGGGTTAGGGATAATTACACAACCAGCTCAGATGGCAGATACCGGAGGTCATTGCCTTCTTTCAAGGTGAAAAATATAGTCCCATAGAAGCAGGTCTCTTCCAGTTTAGCTGCAGTAAGAGCAGGACATATCTGCAGTAACGTAAGAGCATACCTAAGACATACAAAGCAGGATGGTGCTGGCACTAAACTGGGAAGATCTACTCCTTAATCATAAAGCAGAGTTCATATGACTGAATACACAAGGATATTCCAGCTACACATAAGAGCACAAAAATACTGGAACATGAAGATCAAAGTACTTTTCAAAAAGATACGACTTCTATATCAAACAGAGAACTTTTGAAAATTTTATGTCCATATTTTTTGGTTGAAATGAAGTTTTCTACTCTTGCCACTTTTTGTTAACACCAGAAAAAATACTAGTAAGGAGGAAAGCGATTATCAAAGTTGAAAAGCATCAAGAAAAGCAAAAAATAAAAGATCTGAACATATTACGTCCAGTACATGGCAGGAGTTCAGTGTAATTAGATATTCTGTTCACTTAACATTCAGCTCACACTTTCAGAAAGCAGAGTGTGCACCCCAATCCTAATCAGTTTTCTGAACCATACTAACTGAATATTCCTGGCTACGTGATCTTAGAGGAGACTGTGCTAAGTGGGATTGAGAGGTACAAGCGTTAATGGGGTGTCACAAACCAGAGAGGAAGAGAGTTGACACTTTGCTGCTTTTCCTGGCTGGAGCAGGGCTGATCTTTCCCTGCATCTCCAACACTTGGCATCCAGCACCAGGCTCATAGCAATTTCAAGTTACGCTTTGAGCTTCTCAAGTGACTAGTGCCTCACCATCCACTCAAGTTTTCCAAAAGGTCACAACAATCAGTTTTATTACTCCAAGCAAGATGGCACCCTAGGTTTTTCAGCATTATATAAGTTCATTTAAACATCTGTTCAAGGCTGGAGATATTAGAAGCTTGTCCTAGCAAAAGAAGGTTGAATTCTAAAGGCTGGCTGCAAGGAAAAGAGATTGCAAAATAAAACCCCAACAAATTAATCTAAAAGGATAAATCACTCCTGAGCTCCTCCCAGTAAGTCTGCATTCTCCTTCCTTTCTCCATAACAGACTCTCGAACCATCCACAAATCTTTGACCAGCAATAGCTCTGATAATTCACATTTGCTTTTTCCTCCTCGACCAGATCTTTCTTCTTTCAGAACAAATAAAACATTCAGTGACTGGTGTTGGAACCAATTCAAGGCAAATCAAACACTTGGGGCACCTCTGGAAGGAAGACAGATAAAGGGAGGAGGGGAGTTAAATTTCAAGACTATTAAAAAAACTTTATGAATCCAGTATCATAGGAAATGTTCACTGGATGCACATCCTGTCTCTGGCTCAGCTTAAGCTCTCCACAGGGACCAAACACAGAACATTAATAATATAAATGACAGAACTGGCATGTGGAGTCTTTGTCTGAACTATATTCCCTACTCTTTTCTGTTAGCCTGGGGACTTGCAACAAGTGGGATGCTTCATCCATCACTCTCTTTCATATATTCACTGGGCTAGATTCAACAAATAAAAAAAGTCTGCTTCAGATATTTCTCTTAAGCATGACAATAGTGTCACTGCTTAAACAAAGATGTTTCTAGCTTTCTGTTTTATATACTTTACCTCTGCACCAAATTTCCGTTCTATTAGTCAGAAACAAGGTTTCAGCTTCATTGCTGTTTTCTTTATTCCTCTGTATAGCTTTATCCAGTGCACCCAGTTTCGATTTGCTGTGCCAGTGACCATGACTAAATGCATAGTTAACACAGTCTGTAGACTATGATGGCAGTTCCTCTACCCTTTCTTTCAGAAGATATTATCCGTGCTGTCTTACAAAGACAATTCTCCTATATGAAACCATGAATGTCTGAAAGTTGCTTCTTCACTTTTGCCTCAACTGCACCTAGGAGCAGCTAAGAGATCCTACCTACCTATGGCATTAATAGACACCATCAAGCAGCTGAGCACCCAGCAACCCTTAATGCAGATACCCTCACCACATCCCTCAGACACACTAGAGATTATGCCACTGCTTTACCAACACAGACACAAGAGCCTGTATAACATGCTCAAAGCATTCACAAGGTCTGCGGGAGAGGCAAAAGTTCAGCATCCCTTTGCAAGCCAGGTCTCGTCCAAACCCAACCAGGGGAGCTTACCTGCTGCTCCCTCCCTACCAACCCTTCTGCCTCTCCAGTTTTGACAGATCGGAGGATCACATAGGGGGCACATGTCTAGAAACCCTTTTTTTTGGGCAGAATGAGTAAATGGCTACCAGCTCAGCAGGTCTGTGAATACAAGAGTTTCCTGTAGCGTGCATCCCTGAACCCAACCAAAGATTCCCCCTGACACAGCCTGGGAATAGTGAAGGATACCACTTCAGTCTCTCCAGACATCCATTTTCTTTGCCATCATTTTATAACTTCACAAAGAAATGAATCAAACATGCAAAAACCTGGCTTTGCATAAACGGTGCCAGCTTCAATAGTCTTGTAAGTAATGACAACCCTAGAGCTTTGCTTTCCAGGCATACTAAGTAGTTATGGCAACTTAACTCAAAGCGACCTGTCACAACTGAGGCCATTCACCATTGTACTGAGAAGTGTTCCGTTGTACACTTGTATTTGCAGTAGGCTAAGCACTCCCATCAATAGCTCCATAAGCAGTTTTCACACTTGTAATATCCAATTTAGGAGGGAATGTTGGTTTCATCTCAATTATATACTGTAATCCTGGATTTAATCCCTCCTTTCAGGTTTAACTGCAATTTATTCTATTGAAACTCTGTCTTGGCTGTTAAAGATGTTACTGTCCAGTACAGACATTTGCAGTGCACTATTTTTTCCTTAGGATTTCAGACCATTTTTAGGTTATAAGACTTCTTCAGACATTTTTTCCACATTGCCTTTTTTTTTTTAAAAATGTGAAAGTTAAAAATAATTATCCTATAGGCACTGCAACTAAGTAAAGCAACTTCTCCACTCATTTGTGTTCTACATCCTTTAACTGCCTCTCCTCTCCCCCATCGTCCTTCTCCATGTCAATTCTACCTTCTCAGTCCCCAAAGCCAAATAAGCTTAGTCCTATAAGCTGAAGACATTACAGAGAACTCCTTAAACCGAAGAGATCAGCAGTTGCTGCTGTCAAACTCAGGTTACATTTATGATGACTGCCCAGCTTGCTGCTGCTGCTTTCTGGAATGGATGAGATGCCAAATTACAACTGTTTCCTTTAGGGTGGACATGCACTTGGGTTTCTTCCGAGTCACCAATATGCACAACGCCTTTGAAACTAACATCCTTCTGTCAAATTTGGCTGAAAACATTAAGCTTCAAAGCTAGTGAGAACTAAACGAGGCAGATTGATAGATTGACAGAATAGCAGCATGTATTGGCCTTGAAAATCTATTGGCTCCTCCGATGACAGTTCAGCCATTAGCTGTCTTCAGATTCAAGATGAGACAGGTTTAATCACATTCCAATTCAATCAAGAGACAAAGTTTAAAAGTGCATGACTGATCAAAGATTACTCGGACTAAAGTAAAACTCAGTGGATCTGGTTACTAGTTTGCCTGGGGGTACCCCTCACTTCTGTTAGAAGTGCAAAGAAGCACCGTAAGAAGCTCCATATTCAGTTGGGCTTGAAGTTCAGAGAACTGCCTTGGCTTCCACCACTTTGATGTGTTTGCAGTGGTTTCCCACAATCAGACAAGATATATCCTTGCCTTTGGTCCCCAGCACCTAACTGTGCTGACAAATACTCGTCATTATTATCCTGCCAAAGTAGAGAGAACGATTTTTAAAGCAAATCCTTCTTTAAGCTCTACTCATAAAGCCGCATCAGAACTAGTTTTGAATCTTTCATGTCCCTTTTAATTTCTTTCATCTTATGAAAACATAGATTGTGATCAACAGAGGAAAAGCAGACATTCTAAGAAAGGTATCTCTGGCTGTTTGAGGAATACTTCCAGTAGTTCAGAAGTCTCAGTTATATCTCACATAAATAATAAGTCAAAGTTGTCAAATTAATGCCACTACAGTAACGATGCATCCACTACTTTAAGATCTTGACAAACTCTCCAGTGAGGTCTACGTTATTAATGTAGAGTGTAATACAAATGTAGTCAAAATTAGGTACCTTCTAATCTGTCTACACACTGACTTTGTGTCCTTCATCAATATACCTCCCAATCACGTGCCTCTCAATAAGGTTTTTCAGGAATTGGGGATAAGTTCTTAGGAAGCAGTGTAACTATAACTTCAGTGTATATATTGACTCCATTCCTTGTGGCTCATTACTGCATGGTAAACAAAGCCATGAGCGATAACACAGTACTCAAATACCCCTTTTTTTTTTTTTTAAAAACAAAAGGGAGTTCAGAGTGTCCAAAAGATAGCCAAAGGAAAAATTATGCTTTACCTCTAATTTTCATTGACAAAAAGTTTTGAAAACCAACATAAGAGCTCTAAGAAGAAATAGCAACAAAAATGAACAGGGTCACTTGTGATGACAATAACATGATGCATTTTGGTATGTTTTAGCCAATGTATTAGAACATACCAATTTCTGTTTGTGGCAACATAAAGCTTAATCCCTTCCTACATACCTGAAGAAAGTTAATTTACCTTTTTTACAATTTATCTCAGGACCATCAAAAACTTTGTGTTTTGAACTTATTCCTAGGGGTCAGACTGTCAACTCTAAAGCAGAAATTGTAGTGACATAGTCAGGCCCAGAAGACTTTTCAGGAAAAGCAGCAATGATGCCAGGACTGTGAGACACCTTCCTGGAGAAAGAGGAAGCCAGACAGCACAGCAGAGGCAAAAGGATGCAAATGAGTATTTGAATCCTAAGAAAAAAACCCCAAAAGTAAGAATTCTGTATGCTTTTTCCAGGAAAGAAAGGAAGAACGAGGGAGGAGAGTTAGAGGCTGGAACACTAATAAAACTGGTGAAGTTTTCTGGACTTAGAAAAATTTTACATCTAAAACTTCTTCGTAAAACCACAGCAGAGTAACGAACTTGCCCAGCCCAGTGGGCATATAAACTTTTCTGAGGTACCCAGGATTTTGTTGAGACTTGCAATGCTAGCAAAAACAGAAAACTTCAGAATGCGCAGGACTGTGTCTTTGTATAATTTCCCTATTCAGCAGAGCCTTAACATCACCACACACAACCAGAGACAGGTACCACTGGGCTTAATCCATTGGTTTTATTTTCCCAAAAGGGATTCCTTTTTCTTTGACAGAGCACTAATCTTACAAGATCAGGTTACCTGTTTATGCCCAGAAACTGTCTGCATCCTTATCCTAGCTTTCTTTCATATCTTTTCCCTTTCTGAACAAATGCATTGTTTTGTGTCTGAGCAGAGGCTTACAATGTATTTTGAGTGGTATTGGCCCAAAGGCAAACAGTACACCCTTCACAGAAAGCCTAAGTACCTTTCAGCATCACTTTAGAAAATATAGCAACAAGAACTGTCATTTAGGGTCAAAAAAAAAAATAACGAAAATAAGAGACGAGGATAAGCACACCTTACATTAATCTGGAGTGAAATTTAAAGATATAGCAAGTTCTGGAACGAGTAATAAGATCAAAACAGAGAACGCAAATAATACAAACAAAGAAGTTCCTTGCAGTGCTAATTTTCTTGACTGCTTCACACACGCTTTGAGAAAAAATACAGGGCAAAATTGTCTCAAGATCACAGCGTTTTGAGGCAATAACGTAGCTCATTTTGTCACCACTACAGATGGCAAGCTGTAATGAGCTCATGTTAATGACTACTATAGATATTCTATACACAGATATGTAATGGAGCGCTGCAAGATGTCGGCAATGAAACAAACTCTGAGAGCCTGGGCCTTATTTCAGGTTTTGTTACAAGAATGAAGCTCAGACCTCTTTTTCTCAAAGATGGACGTATGAACAGTACATGCACAAGAAACTAGTTCAATTTTTAAGTAAAACAAAGGTTGTTTTACAGTGTTGTACTTGTTTTCTCCCAGATTCAAGATAAAACCAGATTAAACAGGGTTTTCCTGATCTATCACACTCATGTTTGAAAACAATCAGGTTGAAAAGAAATTTAAAATCAATAAGTACAATACACAACAAAGCTGGGCACCACAGAAACACACCTACTTGGATTGCCTTCAAGGTTGACAGCAAGATACCACTTTTAGCGAACAAAGCCCAACAAAAACTCAGAGGAACATGCATTTTATTTGCATACAGTCAACACCCTGAATACACCAATGGACCCTGCCTGCCCCAGCCAGCCTCACCTGGGACCTGCACCCACCACACCCTCTGCCTGCGCATCAAGGATATTCATTTAGATCCACATCTGGATCTGCAGTTGTGCCCAAACTATATCACAAGTTGCACCTGTTCCTGAGATAGTGCTTAGATTTCCCAGACTTACCAAGAAGCAGACCTGCTTGCTTTTCTTTCTCCCAACAATGGCAGCACTGCTGCTATCACCTCTCAGCTCTGTTCTTCCAGTTCAGGCCAGCACCAAAGGCCCAACTGTGAGCTATAACGAGGCTCCTGCTTATATACGAGAGGGACAGGTGGAGGTCCCAGGTGAGACCAATCAGGACAATTAAAGCTTATTGGTGCACTTGGGGCCCCGGCATACACAAAACAGAGTTTGGAAAATATATATTACAGTCTTTCCAAAGAAGGTATTTCAAAATAACACAATCTCTAATCCAAGGAAGATTAAAAAAAAGGAAAAAAAAAAAAAACAGCAGAAAGTTATTGTGTGGGGACTGAAATTTAGTTTCCTCTTTGGAAGAGGTGCTCACTTTGAACAACAGTTAGGTGAGATGCGCTGTAGAAATACACCTGACAAAACAAAACACAGACAACTTGATAAGCACAAAAAGATGTTCAGTTATGCATTTCTATGCAAAGCTGAAGTTATCACACTTATAGGTCATGGCAGAACAAAAATTACTTCTCTTTATTCCTAAAGTAGATGGTGAGTAAAGGTCGTACCATGTTGGCCAGATAAAGCATCTCCAAGAGATCACATAGAAAAGCCAAATGAAATGTAGGTTGATAGCTATGCTTTGTAGGATGGAAGTCATTCTGAAGGACAAGAATTTGTCATATGAAGAACTGGCATTTGGGATTAATAAATGAAGAAAGATCATTTGAATAAACTACCAGATGGGAAACACTTGCTATGAAGGTCTCCTTAATTGGCTCCAGCTTGGGGCTAATCTGAAAAAATAGGTTTGGCCACAGCAGCAAACTAACCAAAAAGAATCAATAGTGGTGACTCAGATAAGGGCTGAGGAAACAGATAAACAAATCTGATGCAAGGATTATGAGGCTGCCTGATTTTCTACATTTTTAATGGAGAAATTATTGACCTTGTGTAATTTCTGCCCTAAGTGATGATAAACTTCTAATAATTTAATCAGTCACAGAAGGAAAATTAAAGCAATATGAGAATACAAGCTGTCTGAGAAGTCTGGTACTGCTATGAAAAGGCACTGCCTTGATATTAAAGATAACTTCCATCAGTCACTGTAAACACATGTTCTCCTTTATTGAGGTACTGACTGGAAAGTGCCAATTTACTAGTTTACTACGTATAGAGAAGAAAATCAGAGGCAATAGCCTTCTAAAAAAAAAAAAAAACCAAAAAAAATGTAACATGGTCAAACAAGACAAGCTGTTTTCATCGTTACGTTAGCAGATAAAATTTATATTTTTCTTCAAGCTGGCACAACTTACTCCCAGAGGATAGGAGCCTGGTAGACAGAACTCTTATCCACTACCTGAAATCCTCTTGGGGTAACCACTTCTTTAATCCTACCCTGACAACACTGTGTTTCAAAGAGTACCTTGTTCATAAAGCATGCTATTCCTACAGCAAAAAGCTCAAGACCCTTAAGCTCTGGCTTGTACCTGAAATTACTCCAAATATTTGTAGCCCGTCCAATATAATAGATTTTCTATGAAAGCCACATTATAGACAAAAAAAACCCAACCTTGCACTAATTGGTTTTTATTATCTTAATAATCTTAACATTTCCTCATCTAATAACAGTTAATTTAATGTGTTTCTGTAATGTGTTCCTAAATTACTAGTTTATTTAAAAAAAAAAAAAAAACCCACTAGCACTGACTTCAGGTTTCCACACATTGCTTTAATTATCTGGAAAAGTCTATGAGATTTCCTAGAGTAGATTTTCACAATCTCTTAATTGTCCCATGTACAGACATTTTAAACACACTGTAGCTCCTCCAAGTTCATCATCCCTATAATGTATGCAAGCCTTGTAATTGACATTAGTAAGCACAGAAAATCTGGAAGTGAAAAGAAACATCAGATGGTCTCCTGCTTTTACCTCACAGACCTTCCACTTGAGCAAACGCACTGGGAGTTGGTGCTACACAGGCATCAGGACCAGCTCCCTACCAAATCCAAGGGAGAAGTGAACACAGCCTAGCCCTATTCTACCTTGCATGAAGGCTGTGTTCAGGTGCTCGTTTGCTATTTAGGGAGATTTACTTACTTTCTACTTAATGCTAGACTTGCAAGAAAAGAAAAACTGAAAAAATAAAACAGTGAGAATAAATGTAGAGCAGGAGAAAATATTGTAGTCGCTGGTAGGAGAATATGTAAACACCAAATAAGCTATGAACTGCAAAGTGGAACTAGATCATTCAGATATTAAAATGAATGATTTCCTTACTCTCTTACCTCCGCAGTGAGAACTGAAAAGCCTGCATCTTGAATTTGCTAAATTAAAACCACAAGCACAGAATCTACTCAGGTCATGGATAACACCTGTTAGGAAGTATAGGGGGCAGCTTTTAGCCCCATCTTGCTAGATAGGATAATTACTGCATTTGCCTATACCATGGTGTAGCCTCGAGTCTGATGCTCTCTTCCACATTCCATTTCTCTGGTGGTACCATAGGTCAGGCTCATAGTTGCTGCTTCTCAAGGTACACCCTACAACCTCCTTCTGAGCAGGTTAAGACAAGAGGAGGCCGGGCAGCTTCCATACTCTCACAAGGAAGGAATGAAATTATCTTGCAGGAAAGGCCACTTGTGCCTACATCACCAAACTAAAAGGACACAGCAAATCCAAAAGAGAGAGGAGATCAGTGGATCAGCTAGGCTTTTGACACTGTCTTCTGTAACATCCTCATAGGTAAGCCTAGGAGGTGTGGTATAGATGAGCAGACAGTGGAATGGAGTGAGAACTGGCTGACTGGCAGAGCTCAGAGGGTTGTTATCAGTTAGGAGAAAGCTCTACAATCAATTCATATTGTATCATGCCAGAACTTGAGCTAAAGCACGCAGAAGTTCAAGCATTCAGTGTCAGAGGCAGACTCCGCCCTGGAGCACCTCTGAGCCATGTGGGAATGCTCTAATTGTCCTCACCAGACACTGAGCAGTACCAGGCGTGGCTAAGGAAAGCTACTGTTTGTCACTGGAAGTCCCTTGGATTTTGACCCCAGAAAAAAATCCTGACAAAGCTTAAATTGTACCACTTAACAAAGTATAATGCAAGATGCAGTTCCTGGTTTCCCCTAATGTTATTAGCTAGGAGAGAGGCATGTTCTCCTTTTTGATGACCTTCTTAGGACTAGCATGCTTTAGGAAGTTGTACTGGCCAGTAAAAAGGAAGAGAGATGGTGTGTCTTCTTCCTGGAATCCTTGAATGAGTCAGAGGAGAAAGAGAAACACTTAAAGTTAAACAAGATCCATTTCAAGCAGAAAAAATTACACATGCACATTAACATGCCCTGAACAGAAACATTATTGATTGGTAGCATATAAACACTTGGGCAGAGGGATGCTATGTTGACAAAAATAAATACTGAAATACAGTTATTTGATCATTTATACTTGATGCATATTCCAGCTTGCCCCTGTAATCAGCCAGACTATTCAGGGCACAGTCATGATGGGTTGAGACTTTTTCCCCCAGAATTCAAGAAAAAGCTAATCAGTTACAGAATCACAGGAGTCTTACAAACTAACAACTGCACAGTGGAGAGTTTGTGCCAGCCAAAGTACATAAATCTTAAGAATTGTTCTTTCCACACCCACTGAATATTTTCCACATTCCGAGTTTCCTTCTCATTTCCACCCTTAGCATTTCCTTAGCCTACTGCTATTAATTTCCTAACTATTGAGGACTTCGTCCAACTTCTTTGGAAAAGGCATCTAGTCATCTCTTGTATACCCTCCAGTTGTTTTGATCTTACTTTAATTGTCAACTCTTTGTACACTTGTGACTTTCACACACTTGATTTTTTTCCTCCTCCTTTTCAGAGAAGTGTTGTTTCTGCAATCACTCTTTCTTCAGAAAAGCTTCCTACAGATTTTCAGCTATGACATCACACCAAAAGAGCTATTTCTTATACCGCAAAACTTAATAGCAGAAACTAAGCTCTGACTCGTACATAGTAGGATTTTTGGGGGACATCATTCTCTTGTTCTAAACTGTAGACTCACAAGCATGTAGTAGCCTATTAAAAGCTACACAATGACCTACAAAGCCTACTAAAACATTCACATTATCTGCTATACGATAGAATGGCTTGGGTTGGAAGGAACATTAAGGATGATCCACCTCCAACCCAACTGTCATGTGCAGGATTACCACCCACCAGATCAGCCTCTACAGGGCCCCATCCAATCTGGCCTTGAACACATCCAGGAACTGGACACCCACAGCTTTTCTAGACAATACATTCCAGCACCGCACCACCCAATGAATGTAATACGTCCACCAAGCGTCGGGCAAAAGCCGCTTCCTGAGTCAATGGTGGCCATCCAGCCGCAGCTCCCACACTGCCCAACCCTGTGTACAGCAGCAGGCAGAGACCTGCTCAGCCCCCCTCGCCTGTACAGCCACACAGTCTAAGAGTTGAGGGTCTCAGGGATCTGGAAAGAAACTGTCCTCCCACCTCTCAGGAGTCGCTGCCAGCGATGGACACCTCGTGTGTCCCTGGCAGCACCTGTGACATCTGCTGCTCCCCGAGCAGAATCCTTGATGGCTCGCGATCCACTCACAGGACTCTGACATCTCACACCACGCTGGCAATGTCTCAATTGCATGCTTGAAATTGATTTCTGAACAAGCAAATTTAAAAATAAAATTCAGAATCGCTCAAAATTATAATCACAGCTTTAAGGTTCCTCACTGAAAAAATAAAAAGTTCATTTAGGATCAAAACACAATAGTTTATGTCAAGCTGAAAATAAACTTTTTGATTTTGAGATTTTTGAGAGGGCAAACATTTTCATATTCACATCTAAGTTCACATAAAAAGTGGCATTTTGAAATAGTATTTTATTTTGTATGAAACTGCTTGCCTATTTTGACCCTAACAGTCCCTATTTTTATTCTTTTCTTCCCCCAGTAAAATCCCACTGGTCTTCATTTTTTGTACAGCTCTATTTCATAGTGTTTAAAAACCTCAATACAGGAAAGAACTGTTCTCAGTACATTCACAGGTGCCTTACTGGTCATTTTATCCTACAGATAGAGACAAAAATACCAATGGAACAACTTTTGTGGGTGAAAAAATTGCCAAGTTCAACCTTCGCCATTAGCAAACAGCAAAATAGAATGAGATCTTAGGATGAGGTCTTCAGTGTGCCTTCTTTACCCAGTGCTATCAGTTTTGCTTGAGATCACACAGGGGCAAACATTAAAGCCAGTGAAAATCATTTGTCTTTATCTCCTGCCTTGTTTTTCTTTCCTCTGTTCACAATACCAGCCTCCCTGGTGTGGGATAATTCCCTATAAAGATCTGTCTTGCTCTCTGTGTCCTGTGTTGTTTTTTCTCTTTTCACACCACAAGCCTCCCTTGAGTGAAATAATGCCCTGTAAAAGCTTAATAGGACATGTGCTACATATTGTCTATTTGTGTTTTAAATGCCTTCCCTAGCGTGGTGTAAGACCCAGCAAAAATCTGCCCTGTCTTTATGTTCTGCTTTGTTGCTTTCTGTTACCACTGAATTCTGCATCTGAGCAGTGCCTGATCCTTATAAACAGCAGCAACATAAAAACAAGCACTAATGCCATGAAAACAAATGTTATTCTGAAATGTTTCTTAATTTGTAGAACAAACTGTGCCAGTAAGAATAGGTGGTATTCTGCGTAAACCACCACTAGCAGTAAGTACTAGAACTGCAGGAGACTGAGAGACCAGCACGCGATGAATTTCAGGGCAGATATTCAAGTAGTGCAGATATACACTGCCCTCATCTCAGTTTCTGCAAGTAACAATAAGCAAAAATTAAATACATGGGTTTGCTCTCTCCACCCAGAGAAAAGAAGAGCATTTGCTCTGGGATGGCTCTATTTGCTATCTTTTCCAGCCCGCTGTTCAGGGAACTGACAAATTCAGTGGCAGAACTGTACACAGAGAGCTCTCCATAATCCAGAGTAACAAGAAGCCTGGGTATGGTAGATTATGGAAAAGTATGAACAATATAGGTGCTGTTTCTGCAGAACACAGTACTATGATGCCAGACAAGCTCAAGCCCAACGAAGCTGCTTAACTCTTGCTCAGCTAGTCCTCATGTCATGTTCATCCCACCTTGCTTTTTCCCCATTTTCTCTATGAGCACTGCTCATGCTCCCCCCCCCCNCTTCATTGACCAAAACTGTAAAAAACAAATTCCAGCAACACAGGAGTTCAACGATCATTTTTAGTTACATGTTACTGCTTTCTATATTTTCTGTGGCAGGGCCTAAGCTAATGAGCAATGAGTGTGACAAATACTGCTGTTAGCAAGTGTGCATTTTAAGGCAATTTTAGAGAGCATGATCTCTGTGGAAATAGCCAAGCACATTTTGCTTCTCACATATATAACTTCAGCCTCAGTGATAAAGTCCCATTAAAGATATCCTACCCTCTTGACTGGGGTTTTTATCTTTGCTAATATAATGCTAGTGGCTCTGATGCAATGTGAATGTCCTTGGACTGATTTAATTGGGCAGAAACCTTTGAAATATGCCAAAGGCTAATTCACTTTGAGGGTTAAAACAATGAATCCCTGTAGAAAATAATATATTGTGGGTAAAAAGATGAATTAATGGCAGTACTCTACAGCAACCAGAACAGCTGAATTAATAACATAACAAGGTTTTATTATGGCTTGAAAATTACAGCTATGATGACACTATGAGTAGGCCAGCCTTCCCCTTTATTGGACCTTTGTAGACACAGTAATCCTTTGCCCTCTGGAGAATTTGTTCTCTCATGCTCCTGTAAATGGAGTAACCTTGCCTGATCATCATCTCCTCCCTTTCCTAACCACCTCCCTATCTCCCTCTCTTGCATTTCTACCCCTCCTCCCTCCTTCGAGTTCACACATAGGTTACACACCAAAGAATCCATGTTATAGCTCAGCTTATGAACATCAGTAGCCTGGAATTTGATTGTCCCAACTTCAAATTACAGTTTTCAAGGGAATAAATGAACTCCCATTCCTCACCCCAAAATAAAAAAAAAATCGTGCAAAAAATATGTATGCATAAAAAGCCCTTCTAAGCACTACCAAGAAATCAGGAGGCAAACTCTGTCATTATGTACTTTGACAAAAAGCTGGAATGGTTCTCTGCACAGCAAGGCAAAGGATACCAGATTTGCACTCGAGTAGCAGCAGATAGACTGCACAGTGCTTATAATTTTATCTAGTAACACTGTTCAAAGATGGAGCTCTACTTGTGGACATCTGACACTGGAATATTCACCTTCACATACCTTTTTTCTGCAGCAAGAATTTTAGGGGAACACAAGATCTTTCAGCTACACCTTCCTTGATAGATACAAGTGATATCTTGTATCGTAGCACCAGGAAGTTTTTACCATTATCTCCACATACCGCAAGTGTAAGATGAGGCTACTGAATACTAGAGACATACGCTAGTGTTGTCCATGATGATCTGTCACTGTGTGCAAGAGCTTTTGACTCTGCTCCATGAAAAATGGTTTAAATGAAAACAAAACAAAACTACAACATAAGACTCTTAAGAGGATCGGATCAACTCAAGGGACCAAAGTGGAAAAATATTCACCTACCACACTTTCTGGGCCTCACTTGTTCAGTCTGTTGGAGAGAAAAAGGATGCTGGGTAGAACTAAAGGGACTACGGTTCTTGGCTGGCTTTTGGTTTTGATTTTGTTGGTTTTGTCTTTTTTAATTAAAAGAGGTAATTGTTTAGTGTATTTAGGAATTTCTGTAACTATTTTTGACCAACTCAAAATAATAATCTGAGCTGGACAGAGCTGTAGGCAAGAATCAACATTCAGTTTAAGTCCCTGGAAGAATGTGACAAGAAAAGAAGGAAAAAGATCTGTAAAAAGAAGTAGGGGCAATGGTGGAAGGCAATGAACAAGAGAGGCAAAGAATTCAGTGCAATAGCTTTATCTTTAAATCTAAAATTACTTTCCACCACACTCTAACCCTTTTTACCTCATACACAATGATCACTTGGCTGCGTTTTCTGGATATTTCTATCCTATTTCATACACATTTCCTGTAAATGGGGATTAGGCCATTTCAATCACAACCTGCTCACACAACAATTACTCAGGCGAAAGAGCTATTAAAATCAATGAGAGAGTTTGGCCCATTTAGAGAATGCAGAATAAAATTTATTACCGCTGGCATTTTCCTAAACCTATATTGTTATGGGTACTGAAAGGAGTCTTCTACCGTGCAGGGTTTCATAGACCATAATCTCATCTGTAAAAGACTGCTACGTTGGACATAGATCAAAATGATTTGGGCAAAAGCCTAGAACTCTCAAGGTGAGAGCATGGAGCTTGGTTTGGCTCGAGGCTTTTTCAGATGCACCCAAGGTGTCAATAATCTCTCTACACCTGGATCCCTACCTGCCTTACACTGGATATGCTCACTGGGAGTGGTGGTACTTCAGAGAGGAAATGGTATTTGCCTATACTACAAACAGGTAAAAGTTCGAAGCATGCATGGAAATGTCCAAGCTAGCAGCTATGGGGAAGAATAAGCAATGGTAGTAACAGCAAAAAAACACCACAGTGAAATGCAATAGCTAGAAACTAGTAATTCACTTAATTTAGACTCAAACTAAAATGTGTATTTTTAAATAGAGAAGCTAATTAAGTCATTAGAAGACATTACTAAAGGAATGGTTTAGTTTCTCAGTCACTTAAGTCTTTGAACTCTTTACATTTGCATATGTTTCCAATATATTTCCTTCTATACAAATCTTTCCAGATGCAGTATCACTTAAACAGAAGTGGTAGTCTTAATGCCAAAATTGCCAGTTCAGGCGCTCTGACCTGTATCAACATGATGCCAGATGCACGTCAAAGAAGGTTTCATCTTACATCAGAAATTAGACATTTCCTAATTAATTCTTTAGCAAAGTTCCAGAGATCAAGCAGAAAAATACGTTATAGAAGAATTCCCAGTCTACTTTTAGATTGAACTTAGCTACACAAGATGTGAGGCAATCTGAACTCAGGGTGTTTATATTGGGCTTCACTTCAGTAAAATTCCTCCTCAGTAGCCTACATTCATACAAGGAAATACCTAGTTAAACTTCAAAAATATAGAAACAGAGAATTGTTCGAGTTGGAACAGACTTTTAAAGGCCATCTAGTCCAACTCCCTTGCAGTGAACACGGACATTGCAGCTAGGTCAGGTTGCTCGGAGCCCCACCCAGCCTGACCTTGAATGTCTCCAGGGATGGGGCTTCCACCACGTCTCAGGGCAACCTGTTCCAGTGTTTCGTCACCCTTATCGTAAAAAACATTTTCCTTATATGCAATCTAAATCTTGCCTCCTTTTGTTTGAAACATTTTTCTTATCACAACAGTCTGCTAAAGAGTCTGTCTCCTTCTTTATTATAGCTCCCCTAATCTATGTGTGAGACTCAAAACTCATTAAAATTGATAGTAATAGGCCCAACCAAAAGAGAAAGAAAAAACAAGATTTGTCACTCATTTGAGATAGGGCAAAAAAAAAAAAAATCATTATTTGCTATTCAAAAAACAGCTTGTGTCAAAGCACTGAAGTTATATGCCTTGAGCAGAAATGTGAGTTTTTCCTGAATCTCCCCCAGGCCAGTTTGCTATGAACAGCATATTGTCAGTTTGTGAGTGTGGTAGAAGCCGGTAATCTTCAGAGATTACAGGTGAGGGGGCAGGCCTGCCATCTCCCACTAACAAAATGCTTGCTGTCTTTAGCTTACAGTTCTTCACAAACACTACCCTACATTCATTTTCAGGCCATTGTGAATTGGACCCTCAAAATCAGGTTTTTTTTGAGGTTTAAAGGTTGAGTTATTGGCACTCCTTGGGGGAACAGTTTACAAAATTCTTGCATCAGAGTAATCTGGAGTGTTTTGCATGCTGTTTTCAGACCAGCTAGTTTGTCTAATGAATGAGATGTGAAATGAGTTCCTAGGGCTCAGGAGAAAGCTGAGGGAGGATTTCTCAGTCTCTCTGAAACTCACAGCACTAGCCCTGCATACACTACTGCATGTCAGAGCGTAACAAACACCTAGACAAACCAATCCATCACCAAACCTTCTGCTATGCATTAGCAGACAAAAGCAAGGGAGAGAGCAGGATGAATGTTTTTTGAATTCCAAGAATTTTTAAAGAAAATAAAGGTTGACACATGAAGCTTTTGCCAACATAACGGCATCTGCTGGGGTTCTAATTTTCTGTGCTGAGAAAAGCCCCACACAAATGCAAGGCAAGATATCCTAGGGCTGTTTCCATCCGAGAACCATACAAAAGATAAACTGGCAAATGCACTTTTCTGCTAATGTAAAGGGAGTCCAGACTAAGTCTGTTTGCCTGTGCAGGCATGTCAGTATTGCTGAAAAACAATGAAGGTGCTTGAAACTATATTCAAATGCCACAGTCTGAACTTCTGCCACAGGTAGATCACTGCAGGAACTGAATACACACTCAGATTAAAGGGGGGAAAAAAAAATTCTCAGTTGCAAACTGTAAATGCTTTGTCACTTATTTGCATACATAAATGTAGAGTAGAACATGTGGGTGCCATCCTAACGTAAGTGCTTTTTATAAGCTATATTATGATTTCCATATATAATGTCCCATATATAAGCACTGAAGTGTTTCCCCACAAATTCCCAGGCCTGCCACTACCAGCCAAGCTGGGCTCCTTCCTTCTCATGCAAATACTCTACAAAAAAGGGCGTGAACAGAGCAGGGACCCATAGCAGAAAGCTTCTTCAGGCCAAACTGGAACTTGGCTAACATCTGTGACAACCCCTGGCTTTATGCCTGTAACACTGCCCTCGTTGCTATTCAGCTGAAGATGCACAGCGTGTAAGAACGCAGGCCTGCTTTGGGTTATCTCTCCAGAACTCATGCAATTGACAAGGATGAAGTGTTCAGAGAATTCATGGACAATGCAAATGAAGGAAGTCATCAGATGTGGGCCAAGGCTCATTTTTCTAATAGAAAAGAAGAAAGCACGTGTTCAAAACCCAGAACAGAATAAGCTTTTGGAGAAAAGGGAGGGAGCCAAAGCTGGTCTTCCTGCTGCCTCAGGTGTTGCGCTTCTCCCTAATTACCAGAAAAATTCTTCCCACTAAATGCCATCAGTCATATTTATGCATTGATATTCCTAGATTGAGTGAGATATCCTACTTCTTGGGCAGTACAACAATCAGATTGTGTCTTCACAGTAATATGTCTAAGAAGATGTTTCCCGAATAGTGGATGATGACTAAAATTTAACGAAATCATTTATTGAAACAAAACTCCATGAAAAGCACTCAGAGCTCACAGTGATCAGCACGTTAAAAAATGAAAAGCAACAACTGCAACTAGTCCGAAGTTTTCCAGCGCCTCAGATTCACTCAAGGCTCACACTAGAGATTTTCTCATGGCTTATGCAGTTGTTTAAGTGAGTTGCATTCTGATGTGGAACTCAAGAAGAAACAAATCACATCACTGTGAGCAACTCTGAAACCAAATCCTCTGAGCATTGCCCAACGTTTGAACTCTCTCACCACACAGTTCTTCTGCAAACAGCCCTTCTTACTGAAGTCACAGTTAAATAGTGATCCTATTTGTCATTTACACTTCATAGATATAAAAAGATACAGATAAAAATCTGTTAGTACTGTGTGGCACCCCAACCACTACTCACTGGCAGTAATTAAATCCTGACGTAAAACTGCTACAAATATTTCTCAAAAGCAGAAACAGATATATATATTATTTTTTTTGGCAATCAAGCAATGACAAAAATCTGACAAGTTCTATAAACCAAAGAAGTGGGCACTTCAGAGAAAACTTCCTCTACAATTTAAACCATGCTATCTCAATTTACCAGCAATCTTACAGAGATAAAACACAACCATTTTCTGGTATTACTATTCTTGCCTTCAGTAACACAGCAAACATCGGTGGAACTGTGGAGTAGAAAATACAAAAATTCTAATAATGAGGCATGAGACTTACAAACCCAAATCATAATAAATTAGCTCAATCACTTAGACTTAGTTACAATTCACAAATCATATCCTCATGTGTCTTTTATAAACGGTTGTTCCCTAATTAATATTAGTACTTACAAGCATCTCCTGATTATTCAGCAGCATCTATTTTTTTTCTGGAGGGACAGATTTTGAAATTCAGTTGCAACAGGCTGTGAAATAGTTCCATGTATTTAGCTGCGTGAGGGGGGTGCATTTTGCATTTTCCTGGTTTAGGCCTGCTGCAAAGAGAACCCTAGTCTTTTCTTCAAAAGATGCTACTAACTGCCCTGAAGAATTGCTTCACAAGCAAGAAGATCTCCCCTTCAGTTCCAGAGTATGTACATTCACCACGGAGTTGGTCATGATAGCTTGTCAGTATGACTGAGATGAAGAGAGCTATTTGGTCTGCAGGGACATAAATTGACAGCAGTTACCACGTTCAATCAAGAGTCACAGCAGCTACTGGAAAGCAAAATTCTCAATCGAGCTGGCTTTAATCCAGTGAAAAGCAGTTTTAACAGAGGGGGAACAGACAGAAACCTGATTTCCAAGAATGCTCAGCACCCCTAGCTGGGGTAATATTTTTAAAGAAACAGCCTGGATCTCAGATAGACACCTGTGAAAACAAAGGGTTCTGCGTGATGTGAAGAATTTATGAAAAATGGGCCACTAGGACGAGATGTCTTAACAGCAACTGAGCTTCCTCGAGAATCTGACACATAAATTACCCAGGAAATATAGTGCCTACGTTAGTTCCTTACTGAAAGCACGATGACACCAGCTACCACTTATTTAAAATCAGTGCATTTCATTATGTCAGGGCAATTGCTACCCTGGTACATATCTTATTAGTGCTTATTTATTATCAGTGTTAAGGAGGTTAACTGCAGCGTTGTTTCCTCTGCCACTAGGCTTTATTGCATGTCTGAGGCACAGAGTTCTGAGTAAGCTCAGGCAGCAGAGGAAATAACAGAGGCTGTAGCTCAACAATAAATATCCTCTAAAGGAATATAGAAATCAGGTAGGGAAAACAAAGCAAAATTCTTCTGGGGAATATCAGGAGAGGAAAACTACAGTATTCACTCTGATGAGGACTAGATGAACAACTCACAAAGGTCATTTATCTACAAAAAAAAATTTTTTTTTTTCTGTTGTAGAATATCCGTACAGGGTGTGATCTTCTCTCAATTGGCAATTGCCCAGAATTTGTCCATTTAATGTTATGGGTTGACTGTTATCAGTTGTACGATCAGAAATGACTTTCTACAGCAAGTAGCATTCATTAGTTGCTGCCTGGTCAGAAAAGTTACTATGTAGTACAGCTGATCTATCATTGCATTACCTCAAAAGCACTTCCACTACATATACTCATAGTCAATTGGAGCACTCACATGTTTAAAAGCTTTCCCATCACACCTTTGAACACTTGCCAATGTGATTACCAGGGAAAGTGATATCAATAGGAGCCTATCTCTCAGAAAATAATTGTGCAGGGAAAAAAAAAAAGTATTGCATTCACAGAAACATTTTTATATTATTCATCCACTTAACAGAAATTCTGTTAATTTCTTACAGAATTTCTGTAAGAAAACAGTACAGCATTCAAGTTACCTGCACACTAGCAAAGATGCAATAAATAAAGCACTAAGAGCTAAAAAAATTGAAGTGGATAGTTAAAATACTAATCAAACAGTAAACCAACAGCTGCAGTTCTCTGCATTTCCAGTCACTGAGTGCTATAGTCCCAGAGGGGTGTGAGGATCAGTGCTCCTGCACTGCACCCTGTGCACTCAGCAAAACTACCCCAGGCTCCAGGGAAGCACTCCCTTTAGTTTGAGACAGTGCCCAAGCACTCTGCTGAACGCCACTTGCTCCCAAACACAACAATTTGTTTTGCTGTAGGGCTGCTGTGAGCTTCCAATGAGTCAGGTCTGTTTCGTGGCATTAACGTGGCCTCCCAACCAACCATTCCTGACTGCAATTAAATCACTTCCAGATAAATAAATAAATAAGCAGAGGTGGGGGAGTGGATGCTTTCTGGAAGTGAAATGGCCACTTACCTTTCCTTTGCATTTCATATCCTCTCAGCAGCTTGGACAGAGCCTTCTGAAAGGGCAACTGATTTTTGAGGAAAACATTTCCCTGCTCAAAACAGCTTTTTACCAGAAGTGCTTATTATGCTTGTTAACCCCAAAGCAAAGAGCTGCAACCACCGCCAGCTGCAATACAGCTCACAGGAAAGCACAGGGTGCTGTGGGAGCTCGGTCCCCCCTGTCAGGCCAGGCACCACGCCTCAGGTACAGGCCTGCAGATTTGGCTTGCCCAGGCCTCCACCATCACCTTTCTGACTGAAAACTTTCTCCCCTCAGCTTTCTTTCTCCAGAGTAGAACAAAATTCTCTTATTTTTGCCAAATGCTTTGTTCAATTCTCCTGCCTTTTCCTATCTGTTGCTGCCCTGCCCCGGTGGGAGGAGACTGCCATGGGGACACCGCCTCAGCACCCGGGGGCAGGACACCCTCAGCCCCAGCGCCTCTGCTCCCTGCGCGCTCTTCCCTGGACACCGATCACAGAGGAGCACTGTGTTTGTACCTTCTTCTTTTCTCCCCTCTAGATTCCACTTTTCCTTTCCCTTCAGCCTTTACACGCTGACTGACCTGGCATTTCACTGATAGCAGGTCGCATTGGAGACATTGCTAGTGCTTTTCCTCTTCAGTCTGCATAAGTCAAAGTCAGCAGAGACAAAAAAAAAGTACCGCACAGATCATTAGGGCAATCCCTCCAGGAAATGTAAGATTGAAGTCCACTGCAGGTTTATTGGTTCTTTAAATAATATCTACGGGATCAATTTTTCAAGAGTCCCTTACAACCTCACTTGGGATGTTATTTGACAGCCTAAAACCAGTCCAGAAGATTTTTCCTAATATTCAAATTAATTTTTCCATTTTATTTTCATTCTACTGCTCCAAATTATGTCATACATTCTATGGAGTGACTGAATCCTTTTTTATTTTGCTTTCGTACCCTCCTTAGCTGGTATCTCCCTAAGCACACTGTATTTACCAGGACACTGTATGTTTACCTCTGCACAGCAGTCCTTCCAGTCCACTTTATTTCTCTGCTCTTAGTATTTCTCAAGTCACTGAGATCTTTACAGTAAGTTCTCTATCCAAAACACAAATAAATAAGGCTGCACACAGAGATATCAAGAACCCAAGATGCCATTATGACAGACAGAAGGCAGCTGATCTGAGGAAAAACAGATGGCAGCACTCGTTCCTAGGCAGACCTGGAGTGGGGTGGATAATGCAAAAAGCATTCAGGGAACAAAGGAATCTCATGGGAAAATTCATTCAAATTTAAACACAAAGATGCTTCAGTCATATTTGCATCTGTGATATCTTCATTTTCAATTATTATCATTATCATTCAATTATTTTCATTATAATCAAGTTCTATAAGATTTTCTCTGAGTGATTGGGAAAACCAAATCTGAACTTTCTCTACACAATCATTTCTACCAGAATCTGATTATGTTCACCCAGTTAAGAATTAAATGTAAATACTGTATCCTTTGTGGCAAGCTGTGCCACAGATCCACGCAGAGCTGTGTGCAAGTCATTTCTCTTAACTGCAGGACTGAGTACAAAGTGAATGAATAGCCTGATAGGGACTGCTAAATATGGAAATAGGCGCAAGCAAAATTCATGAAACATTTAATCAAATCATTTTAAGATATGAATGAGCTTTAAAAATAATCGGAGACTGCATCCAGACACTCCTAAAAAGAGAAAACTAGATATTGCAAAGATACTGTTCTTTCTGGTTTGCTTACCAGTGTCTGTGTTAGGTTAAGCTGGGTTACATAGTATTGGACAACATTCAGGTAAGACAACTTATGAAAGGATAAGGCTGAGGAAAAACAATTTGTTTGACTTGATTTAGATGAAGACAGTGAGTTAAAACAGATGGAAGGGAAATCCTACTAGAAGTCTTGACAACCAGCCCTGCAAGGAGCTTTCTAACCACAGGAGATTCTCAGCCACGCACAGCAAACCTCGCTGGCATTGCAGGGATCCTGCAACTCCTTTCTTTGTTTCCAGCCTCAGGCATAGGAACAAGGAAAATCTGTGCTCTGAATGAAAGCATCTCCAAGTTCTTTCTAGATGCAGGGCCTGGACTTCGAAATGTCTTCCCTTCAGGATGCCTGTGCTCTGCGTACCTTATCAAGCCAGTGGACTTCATAGCTTGCTTGCTGCCGACAGCTGCTTCACAGCAATTGAAATCCTATTTTAAAGTCAAATCTCTTCTGCAATGATGCAATAGAAAAACTAATTTGGAAGAAAATTGCTGCAGCAGATTCAAGGCTTTTCTTTCAACAGAAGCAGCCCAGCTGTATCCTGAGTCCAGGCGTATGGATAGATTGATCATGTTACTGTTGATCTCCTTCCCTGTTTAGAATGGACACTGGATACGGCAAACATATCTCTCAAGCCAATATGGATACTATATGCTGTAATAGAATACTATTCCCATTATATCTCAAAGGGGACAAGAGATAAGACTTTCTTGCCCTTCTTAGGTGACCATTTCTAGATAATGTATAAGCAAATGGGTGCATTGCGATACAAGATGGGGAGGAATTTTTTATTTTTATTTTTTTTATTATGACTTCCAGTGTTACATCTGTGAAACACTCAGACTTAGGTGCTTTCAGAAAGTGCCTGAACTCCAACTTAGAAAGGAAAGAATCAGCGTCCTCTGGAAAAGAAACTCCTGAGCTAGGGTAGTATCAGCTTTAATGGAGTTATGCATATGTTCAATATGTGTCCCGCGATTTTCTGCCTTGCCAGCCTAGTGGGAGTGCTTTGCATTGCCATACAGGTGATTCCAGGTTTTATTTTCATTTCTACTTCCCCATGTCAGATGAAGGTGCCAAATCTCCTTCAAGATAGTAATCGGAACCACATTCTCACCCCCAAACCAAATTCAGCCTTAAAAGAGCAGTGTACCCCACTGTGAGGTCAGATTGGCATGGTCTTTAGGAAAAGGCCTGGCAGAATAAGAAACACCGTGTTCAAAACAGTCCAAAATCTGCCAGTTACAGAAGTGAGAAGAAAAGCCCAGGAAAACTGGAGCAGCTCTCAACTCTTCTCAGGACCTGCCTTGCTCTGTGCAACACAGAGCTGAGGAAATGCTTGCTTGGAGGCCCAGCTGATAGCATATAGCTTAATCACATGGGTGTGCAAGAAAATGAATAGGTGCATAAATTCTTTAGCTATGCTATGCATTTTTCAATGAAGACTTCTTTCACTTTCATGCTGACAAGCTGTTGATTTTTTCATTTTTAATTAGGAACTGAAATCCCTTTTCCTATTAGTTATAAATATAACAAACAGTCTGCTGTTTAACTTCAGATTTCATGCCACTCATGCAAGTTGTAAGTTTAGTCAGCTTAGTATCTCTGAAATAAAATATTTGCCGGCAGGAAAATGAAAGGTTATCTCGTCTTAAATAAATACATAGTAATATGACTTGCTAGTGAAAATTCCTGCCAGATGACTGGTGTTAATCTTGTAATACCATTAAACAAATACACATTCAAAAGGGGGTTCTCAGCCTATTTCAAACAGTAAAAATAAAGCAGGAAAGATAGCTATGTATTTAAGGAACAGGTTTATGATTCTGAAGATCTGACTTCTGTTCCCAGCTTTGTCACATACTCTCTGAGTGGCCTTTAATAAAATAACTACCTCTCAGTGTGCCTCAGCCCCTACTTTGTAAACTGGGAATTATAAAACATTCCCTTTTTATAAATAGGCAAGTGTATATTTGGTACAAGAACTGTCACTTACATGCTTAAATAACACAAAAAAGACTGACATCTCCTGACATTATCCTTATATGACTAACCTATAAAAATAGGAAGAAAGTTATTGTTTTTAGCAGGGGGGGCTGGGGCAAGGGGTTGCTAACTGTGGATGCAAGTAAGCTGCTAAATGACTTTTTTTTGCTCAGTGCATATTCCCAAACATCAGCCTCTCAGGCAGACTCCTCCATTCTGCAGCTGTGATGTTCACTCCTTGCCTTTGCCTGGGTGTTGCTCTGAGAATCAGCCATCTTCTTCCTCCTTTCCCTGCCCTCCCCTCAGGTCCTTGACTTCCATCTCCTTCCTACCTTCATTTGCTCTACTTTCAAGACTGCCAAGGCTACAAGAGGTTCACTTTGGAGAACCTTAGATGCTCTCAGAAGTCATAAAAAGATGTCTTCCTTCTGCAAAGAGGCAGATAATCTTTCATTTTTCTCAGGACAGTAGTTTCATAAAGAACTCACTTTAATATACCCTGTCAGCTAAAGAGATCAACAAATCCATGCTGTTAACAGAAATATCTGAAAATCTGACTGGCCTCATTTTGTTTGTTTGTTTAAGGAGGAGGAAGAACAGAAAACTCAAACTTACTGTTTACTGTAGGAAGGAAAAACACCTCAGAAATTAAGCCCTGTTGAAAGACAGTACAACACCTCTCAGCTATAGCAAGCGGCAATAGTCAGTGTGTAGGAAAACAAGTTTGTCTTGAATTCAGGAATTGACAAACTGGTTTCTTATAATAATTATGAATCATCATAAACTTCAAACTTCTAACTCATTATATATTATTAACTGCTAATTCAGCTCTTCTCTTTCTTGTCTTTTGTCTCTTGGGAGAATTGGGAAAGCATTTCAGTGGTTCCTTGGAACACATCCCTTATGGTTGATTATTTCAGTGCTATTCCCAGGAGCATCTAGTTACCATCTCAAACAGTGTTATTACTCTAATTTAGAATGGTATGAGAAATTCTGTTAATCCAGCAATCCTTGGGGAAAAAAAAAAAAAGTATCCAGATAGTAACTGTCCACACTGATAAGAAAGCATTCATAGCAGAAATATCCCTGCATATCTGTTATTCCATTCTGAATTGGTTTTGGGCAGTACAAAACTGTGGCTTTGTTATTGCCTTGAAATGGGAAATTAAATATTTACTAAGAAAAGGTAAGTCTTTCTGGGAATACGTTGTTTATCTTCAAATCTCACCCTGACTCTGGAAAAATCAGTGTCACAAAGCAGCTGAATTTCTATTTGAGTGAGAGCAAGGCCTTGTCAGGACCATAAGCCCTTCTATAACCTCTGCCGCATCTACAGTCTATAGCATCATCTAAATAAGTAAAGTGTACAAGCACAAGTAAACAAAAGCTTTTTTTTTTTTCTGAAAGTGAATGTGTTTTCTTTAGAGAACTACTACTTATAAGCTGAAGGTAGAGTCTAATTTTTGCACTTCAAAGAAATTGTCATGAACAGATGCATGCACTCACAAAATACCATTTTCTGCCACTGAAGTCAAGGAAAAGAGTATTTTCCAGTAACTTCATTGAAGGGAAAGCAAGGCTTAAGAGTGATTTCAAGCAACTAGCCCCCATCAAGTTTGAAGTTCAAGCAAGTTCCTAAGATATCATGGAGGGACCCAACCTGAAGTACTTGTAGTTTTAAAAAAGTTCGTTTCTGATGAGAGAAATCATCTAGATTCTTTCACTACTCATACCCTTTTGTAATGTTTTGATAGCATTAGGCGTTCTTTGTGCAGACCTGGTTGGAGATCCCCAAAAGGAGATGGAAAAAAGCATCATTGACTTGATTTCTTTGGATCTTGAATCAAAGAACACATCTCTTGCAAACAGCCTATTTAGAAAGAGCCATGTAACTAATTACAAGCATTTGTCCTCTCCTTTTAAAATGAGCAGTGGCATAGAGTATTCAACTCCCCAACCAAAAAGGAAAATCAAAAACTCAACAACGCTTCTTCAATTCCCAAAGCTCCATTTTGAAAGTAATACATAAAGTTGCAGAGTGCTATTTAGAGTAGTGAATATAAACTTATATACAACTTGAGCAACATTCTTTGGGCCAGTGGCATAATCGTGGCTATACATCTACAGATTAAGGATTGGAAAACTGCTTTGTGCTACTGAACAGGTGATTTCTGTTACAGCACATCTAAGATCGACCTCTGTCTTCCACATTATATTCATTAGTCTGTTCAGATAATCCATAATAGGCCAAACAGCAAAAAGATTAGCTGCAAGAAGGCATTACTCAAGTAAAAGCGTTAACACAATTAGACAAAATTGTTCATTTCCAGCCTTCCATTTATTTATCCAAACCCAAATATATCCCTGAAACAAAGTAGCTCAAGTGGCATGAACAAAGCGCTATGCTGATATTAAAGCTAGGTGAAAACAGAACAGAAATGAACCTAGTGCATCTCCTTATGAGTGTGTGCTCCAACTGTATTAGGTCACAGCCTCAGCCACCTGTACCAACACTTCTGTAATTGATTCCTACAATTCCTCATACACTATGGCTTCCAGCTCCATTTAAATGCAGAAGTGGACTAATGGAAGGGCTGTACGTTTCTGAGCAGAGACTGAGGGAGCATACTACTTGCCTATTCAGTGATCTGAATGCTTTTATTCTTTTCCTTAACAGCCTTTATTTTGCTGTATTTATTTTTTTTAATTTAAACAACATGGGGCTTTTTCCACGCTATGTTAAAAGAGGAAGGGGGAAAAGAGCTAATTATATCTGAACTGAAGTGTAACCATGGCCCTATTAAATAGGTAGCAGTTATGGGCTATTGATCGCAGTTCACAGGAAAAGCTTGTCATGTAGTGTCAAGAGGTTAATGTAATTACAAGAGCGGGCAGCAGGATCAGCTGTGTCCCCGAATAGGCAAATAACTAAAAGCTGCTTTAGAGACATATAATGTTGTCAAAGCATAAATAATTCATCCCAGCATTCAAGAAGAAATTACTGCTCCGTTGCAGCGTATTATTCAGCCATTAAAATCCTGCCCTTGTAAAGTCTTTTGATGTAGTCATATTTTCAGTTCTAAGAGCAGTTTTGGAGCATTCAGCTTTTATTAAGCCTTATATTGTGCAGTTTTCAAAGTATTAAAAAGGATATGAAATGGACTTACAATTTGTTTAATAACTACATTGCAATTCAGATAAGAAGGAGAGAGCCGTGTGGATTTATGGAGTGCCTGTGCAGTGCAAAGCCGTGGCGTGATGCAATGGAATTCTTCAGCTTCCCTAAGCTGGCCTGAATTAAGTGGGCTTCAGCTATTTACTAGCATTGATAGCTGCAGCAGTCTTCACAGCATTTGGTGAGCCATTTCTCAAGATCCAGCTAATATAGGAGAGCCATGAGAAGTATCAACGTGCCCAGCTACTCCCCTGCTACAGGCTCTTGACTCTTTGCTAGTCCTTCTGAGAGTCTCTGGCAATTTGATATTGGATGGCTTCCACTCTTCGCATCTGCAGTCTGATTTGTGTCTTGCTGTTTGCGATGGCTACAGTTGCCTACATTTGCTGCCAGGAGTTACGATGCTAAGTTGTTAAATTACAGCAAGAATTAATTTCAAGCTGACCAAAAGCAAAGTCGACCCCCAAAACACAACCCCAACCGAGCCTTCCCCACAGTAATTACTTGCCTCACTCTCCTGCCAGAGCTGGCCCACCCTTCCCCTGCCCACCAAGCGTGCATGGGGCTGGAAGGCTCCACTGGAGACATTCCCTCTGCTCTGTGAGCAGCACCGCTGGAGGAACGCTGCCAATATTATGAAGTCTACAGTCAGCTTTTAGATAATGATGGCTGTGAACTACTGAACATTTCTTGTAAAATAAAGAGGCAGGCTACATGTGGTAACACAATAACAGAAAACAATCAGAATTAAATACTACAGCTCTCAGATCACTGCTGCCAGTGATTGGCAGCAACCTAACAAAGAAAGGAGTAAAAGTTTAGCCATGAAGCCATTACAGGAAAATAAGAAAAATAGAACAGAAACTAAAGGTGAAGCTGAGAAGACCACAGCTGCAAAAAGTAACTTATGAACAACTCCAGGGGAAAGATTCATCAGCAGAGGACAGAGAAAACATCAAGAAAGCAGGGAAAAAAACACCTTCATCTTACGGAAGTTTTTGTAACACCACAATTCTGACATAGCAGTTACTCTTCTGGCTTGTTGTCTAGACAAAAAACAGGTAAAGTCCTCCCAGGAGCTATTCAACTTTCAAAACAGGCCATCCCCAAAAAGTAGGTACTTTGACAACAGCACCTCAACAGACAAAAAAAAGGGCTATTTTGTCCCCAGTCATCTTTCTTCAATAACAGAAAAACAACAAAGTTTTCAGGAAAAATCCTTCAAAATGAGCGAATTGGTCCTCACTGTGGATATCCTTATCTCTGAACCTTGTGTACCACTCTTCCTCTTCTACTTCCCGTGCACTGGTGCGCAGATGTTTGCTGTGTTGTGAGGGGAGTTTGTCTTGGCTGTGTGTGTGTACGCAGTGTTGACAGTAGGATTTTGATGTTTCTTACACTATTTCATTCATAGCCTGAGGAAGAGAAAGCAGTTTACTCCTAAGGGAAGTTGAATTCAGTATCTTAAAATCACCACACATAAATAAGACCATTAGGAGCATATCAATATTCTGTATCCATAACTTACAACTCCACATAGTTAAACAAAAGAGGAGGCAATGTTTGAAACCACAAAATCAAACCTAAATGCAGCTTTCTGATGGTCCAGCAGTTAGGAGCTGTGAAGAAAACATGCAGAATAGGAGCTCTCTCAGGCTGTTTTCTTGATCCTTAGAGTTCATGCAGTCTGCTCTGTGGCAGCTCTGAGATGTCAGTTCTGAAATCAGTGTGTTTAAGGACAGCTGAAGGGCAATCCCACATTGGCTCTGTCAGGTGGATATTTAGTCCCGCTGGGGGCTGTTCCTGTCCTCATTCCTATCAGAAAATCTCATCAGCCCCCAAAGAATCAGCTGATCTGCTTCACAACTTGTTTGGCTTCCTTGAACCTGTCCTGTGATATCAAGGATCAACACTGGCTTTTCGCACATGCCATGAAGTTAGAATGAGATCTGTGCATGTGCTCCTATGTTTGCTTAGCCGTAGCTCAGTTGTCTGCCATGGCTCCTTAAAGCCAAATTCTCCATTGCCGCAAAGCCTTACTATGAATCGAGTGAAAAACTGAAGTTTTCACCTGGCTTGGATTTGAAAATTTGGCAATTCATCAGTTTTGAATAATATCTGTGAAGAAACACATTACTAAAATGAGACCAAGGCTTATTCAAAATGTTTTTGTCCATTTCCAGAAAGCTCATTCCACGTTTCTGGCTGGTGAGGCCGCCTGAAGCCGTGCCTCCTGCCAGGGAGCGGGGCTGAGCCGAGCTCCTTACTGCTCGGAGCTTCACGAGGCAATTGTAACAGGCAGGTTGAAATCTTTCCTCTTTGAAGGCAACGATAAAACTCCCAGTGGGGCTTGGATTTAACTTGAGGATTACAGCTGCTGTGGATCAATCCTCTACCAGGTTTAGTGGAGTTAGGCCAATTAACACCAGCCAAGGGCACAGCCCCTTCATCCTACCCAGAAAGCAATAATATCCATTATTGCGTTTCCCAGCCAGTGCTCTGCCATTTTTCTTTGCCACAATTTCCCCTCCATCTCCCACCTTTTCTAGTTTCCCAGTTCTGACCCTTGCCTCGCAGAGCCCTCTGAAGCCTTAACAATATTTGTTCTCGAAGTAGTAATAGAAAGAAAGATATTTGGATTGTTGCTTTGTCAGGAATCTGCTTCATTCATGTCCAATTAAAACAAAGATATAAAATAATCTCTTCATCTCCAGTGAGGAAAGAGCTGGGCCCTTTTAAATACACAAATCAAATGAAATAACAGCACCGACTGCCAGCCCCACATCAGATGTGCACGGAGGGACGTGTGCGATGCATTACCAACATCTGCCCTGCATCCCAGGCCGCACCCAGGGACGTCTCAGGGCCATTATCTGTGTTCTGAACTCTTTAACGAACAACAGACTGTGAATTTAGATTATGTTTTGCTTCAATAATTAGTAAATATAGATAGTGATGTGTGGTTTTAATTAATTAGAACAGATTGAATATTGTTAATGTGACTTCACTTTTCATTACAACAATTATAAAAATGAGCATGTTAAGAAAGTTCTTTTTTTTCTTTTTTCTTTTTTTTTTAATTTAAGAGAGAACTTGCTCTTTTTTCACAGTTTTGTGTTATACGTTGCTTGTCTCCTTTTCACCTCTTCTTTCTCAGCCCCTCCTGTTTTCTGCTGCTGCTCTGCCCCAGCCACCGCCTTCTGCTGTCACAGCCCAGGACGAAGCCCAGCAGCTCCCCAGGGCCCTGCAGATTTGTACTTGTTGGCCAAGGTGGGGCAGAACACAATTGCTCTAAGACAAACTGCTCTGTGCTATTCAGTACTGGGAAAACCGCAGCTGACTTCTTCACCCATCTTTAAGGCTGCTTTAAACTTACAGAAATCTGGCCCTTGGAATATGAACAGGTTTTTTTGTTTGTTTGTTTTATTTTCTTCTTGGTGGGAAAGTTTGATTGATTGAGGCAACATAAAAAAAATCCCATGCAACTTAGTTGCCCAGTCACACACTGGGGTTCAAATAGCGATGCATCAAAGAGGACAGCTCAAGAGCTGAATACTTGGCTGCACTCTTCAGCAAACCCATCAAAACAATCCAGTTTGGTTTATGAAATGATACATAAACAAAAAGAGCAACACCATATATATCAAATGCCATCCACAAATGAACACAGCTGGAACTTGGCTGCTTCAGCTGAGTTTCACTTGAACTGAAGCCCCAGAACACAGCACCGAGGCCAAAGAGAAAAGAAAAAGGCACCAAATGAAACAAATGAAGCAGTGCAGCTTGGCTCACACCAGCCCAGTACTGCCCCAGGTAAATACTCCACTGCAGCTCACCTCATCTGCAGGGATAAATGCTAACTCGTGCCGTTACCTACGGAAGAGGCATGCTTTTCTGCACAGACTCAGACTTCACAATGGACACAATTTGTTCACAAATAGGACCTCCAGTTGCTCAATTTAAGATTCCATATGCTGTTCCTGCTGATAATGAGATTTTAAAGATTATGAGATAAACTAACTTGTCATTCTGATTCAAAAAGGTAAGCTTATAAGTCCATGGAAATCCCTTTTTAATACAAGCACAAAAGGCTTAGCATTAACATGTTTGTTCAACAGCAAATAAAAATTAGAACCAATAAGGACAAGAGTGGATGAACAACAGGTTTGTATTCTAGCAAGAAAATAAGGCCCAGTGCTACAGAGCCGTTGGTGACTTGTCCTGCACTGGGAAGCTGCTCAGGGGACACAGACACTGCACAGCATGGGCCATGGGCAGCACCCACAGCTCCTCAGCCATGCACTAGGGGCAAGCCCCTCCTCAGAGCATGGAGCACATAGATGGGAACGTGTGTGATGTTTAACAGCTTGCGTTGTGAACAAAGGGAGGAAGCATTCCAGTCCCCAATAGCACACTGTTGTCATTTCCTCAATAATATAAACAGAAGTGCTTTTCATTGATTCCTGAAATGTGTGTAGCTGCATTTGATGGTGCTGTTACGCTCTGCGGATGCACATCATCACAACAAGCACGAGCCCCTCCAGCCCTGTAACAAGAGCAGGCACAGAGCAGGCAGCAACCGGGATGTGGGACATTCTTACCCGTGGCAATGTGAGAGCGAAGGATGAGGGACACTGGATGATGGAAGGGATGGAAGAGACTGACCTAGATGGGAGCTGGAGAAGAGGAACAAAGAACGATGTGAGATAAGTATAGGAAGGAAGTAATGAAAAACTATAAGCCTGGGCTTCATCAGACAGACCTTGGCTAGTGGCCTTGCAGCTTCAAGAGCGAACATGCTGCAGGACTGACAACTCAAGCACAGGCAAAGAAACCCAGCCCTGGTGCTGCAGGTAACAGCTGGTGTAGCTTGTCAAATGAAAGCATGCAGATTTCTTGGGAGAGAACTTCAGTAAAGCCTGCAGAGTATACCAGTGATTCTGTGCCAGCCTGGCCGAGTCCCTTTCTTTACTAATTGCTCTATCTGGTTTCTTCAATCAATGCCCTACAAATCCGAGCACAGGACCCAGCACTGACCACGTGCACTTTTGGAAGACAGAACCTTTCTGTTGACCTTTTTCTCCTCCACTGCAAACAACAAGGACTTGTTTCAATTGGCTCAGTGTTTGCCAACAAACAACTTCGGGAGGAGGAAATAGAGACCATATCATTTTTCAATGCACTGCAAAACTACAAACTGAAAAAACAACATATCCCTGCTGCCAGTTACAGAACGTACGCACTCTAGCTTCGCATAGATTTGCGAATATTTCTGATTTAAACCACACTTGTTTGTTACTTGCCCCCACCCCAGCCCCTTTGGTAAGTGAATGACAAGCTGAAGGCTCGCTGTGATACAAACTGTACCCACCTCAAAGCTCCAGCTCCTCTCCTCCTCAGCTCTGAGCACGGTATGGTTGCTGCAGCCCAAACCAGGAACACCATCCCTTTGGATATCCCAAGGCGCTCGGGGCTGAGGCTGCAGACCTGGCTGAGCCTGGCAGGGCCCAGGCAGGCTGGGGCCACAGTTAACTCTACAGAGACAGCATCTGCATCTCCTGGTACCATAACAGCTCCCTACTGACCTGGCTCAAAGAGGGAAAAATATGCTCAAGCCCTCGGGGGCCGGCCTCCCCACAGCTTGCTTCTCCCCTCCCAGGCAGCTGCTGGCGAGCCAGCAACACTGCACCTGTGGCTGGCACTTAACGAGATGCCCAGCACCTGGGTTACAGCTCAGGTAATTGCTGCAGCTGGCAAAGCTTAGCTACACGTTGGCCATTGGTGGTCAATTCACCCTGCAACGGCAAAGCTGAAGACAACCAATTGCATCTACCTTAGATGCAAGTAAAAGTAATGCTGCTGAAGTCAGGGTAGCAGAATGATGCAATGTCAGCGGAGAGTTTGTCTTTTCTCCTTAATCAAAGTAGACCTACGAACAAATAAAAGTGGCCTCAGATAAATCTTGTTACCAACCAAATCTCAATAACTGTAATAAGTAGTGATTTCATCCATGACCCAACATACAAGTGTGTTTTTAGAAAGGGCTGCAGGCTTGCAAGATGATTCACTTAAAGATACCGCAGGGGTAGATGACATGAAGGCGCACTGACTGGGAAACTATTTAAAAATAACGATAAAGTCACAACTACAAGAACTACCATTGCCCTCTGACACAGGCAAAGCTTCTATACTGAATGAGAAATCCAGCTCCGCAGCAGCACAAAGTGGCTTTCATCTCAGAGGATGAAATCTCCCAAAAAGCTCATGGGCAGCTCTTGAACTTTCTCTGTGGAACAGTCTAGGGAATTTTCTTCCAAGAATCTTAACTGATAACGGTAGGAAGCATATAGTATATAATTTTCTATGTGACAAAGTCCTGAATATCCACATGGCACTGCCAAGATCCTCTCCTGGGAGTGAAGTCACAAACTCACAAGTTGTCTTGGGCAAAACAAGACAACCAGAAGATTCCTGATGGGCACATACAAGAAAATGAATAAATAAAGAAAGAAAAATGCAATACTTTGTTGGAAGGGTGTCCTCTGTGCTTCTGAATTCTAGCCCTGAACTTTTTTCCTCTGTAGATCACTACATATAGTAGCAATAGCGCAAGCAGCTGTATGTGTCTCCATGGCATGGGCAACAACAGTGACTTTTCCTCCGTAGACATCGTCAGTGTCACCGCAGCACCAGCACTGACCGCTCCCGTGTGCCACCCTGCACGGCTCCCACTGCTCCTCTTCCCGTCCCTTCCTTCTCAGCAGCCGGGCACCTGTGCATCACACCCTGCTGCCAGCCCAGCCCAAACTCCTCGAGTTCAGTTGTAGCTCAAGGGCAGGCTAGTGGGACTTAAACTTCTGTACCTTTAAAGAACAAAGGGGTTGTTTCAGGGAAAATTTTTCCAAAGCATTACTTATTGTTACCAGAGGAATGAGGCTGAATCAGGCCGAGGTCTGTGCTTCACAGGGAAGGCGGTGGCTTCCAGGAACTCTGACTGCTATGGCGAAATATCCCACAGGTACAGAAGTGGTTTTGAAGCCGTTCTACACCGATCCCATTTGAGCCTGGTCTCAGCCCACCACCAGGCTGAGAGCTGAGGGTGATGAGAGAGCCCTGCAGAAAGGGCCCACGCCTCCGCCAGGACCTGCACTGCCTTCTGGCAACAGCTTCCACTGCTGCACCCCTGTGTGCAATCATTCCCAGCTGGACGCATCTCCTGTGTTGAAAACAAACAGTGATGATGCTGATGGCTTGCCCTAGAACATGTGCTGGCAGCAGCATCGTCATGGAATGGTACTTCAACACCTGACACTTTCGTTTGTGCCAGTAAAAGTAACTGAATTTATTTTAAGAACTTGCACTGCTGTTGCAAAGCGTAACCAAACAACATCTCAGGGGTCATCCTGGGACAGGCAGGCCCACGCAGACGGTGAGCAAGTGGCTGCATCCTTCAGAAGCTCTCACACACGTGGTGCCAAACACCTCATCAGGGAGCAGCAAGGTGCCAGGGGACAGAGCTCTCCTGCAGAGAGCTTCTGGTACGCATGGGTGGCTGCAGATAGGTCCTGTGCTGCCCTGCAGGGATGAAAGGAGCCTCCTTCTGAGAAGTCATCGCCGCCTGCTACCAGGAGGTAGCACAGGAGCTTTTTGCTGGGGAAGAGTCATTGAAGTCTTCTCTGGGAATCCATAAACTTATTCCTCTCGTCATTTGTTACTAAGCAAGAGACAAAAACACCCACTCTAATCCAGCACAGCTCTAATTTGCTGAAATGCTCAGTGCCATTGAGCTCAGCCGCAGGTCTAATACTCAGCTTGCAAGTTATTCCCAGGATTGAAACAGTTGTGTGGACTTAGTGCCAGAATAACTCCTTCACAGAAATCCCACAGTCAATCAATTAAGCTTAAAGTAATCAGTCACCCACGGCCGACTGGATTTAGCAGTCAGTGAATGCTTTTTGTTCTTGGATCAACTACACCCACTTCCAAAGCTGATTAAAAAATGTTGATGATCTCTTCTACCTGGCAGGGATGGTAAGCTGGCTGCAGCACCGACGGCTCCAGAGCTGCGCGCAGGCCGGTGTGAGCACGAGGGAGTGGAGCAGCACCTGTGTAAGGAAGGTGTCCTGGGGTCAGGTTTTGGAGCTGGTGACACTGGGCTTAGGAAGGCAGATCCTTGGGCCTGGGAAGAGCAGGGATGCTGCCCACAAATGTGCAGCTGGCGGCGGCTGCAGCTCTCCTGCCCACACGGTACCACGGGGAAATTGTGTTGTAATTAATCCTCCAAGCACAGAAACTGCACTGCTGGCACCCCTGGGAAGCAGCACCCAGCTCTTTAGGTTGCTTTCTCCTCTGTCTGTGGTCTGCAGCCCAGCAAAGGCCCTGGTGCTGGCTCTGCTATTCCTGTGGCTGCCCCATGCAAAGCTGAGCCGCTGCCGCCTGCTCTGCCAGGGGAATCGCGGAGCCCCTCGTGCCCAGGGGTCCCTGCCTGGGCCTCACACTTAATGGCGTGAGGGGGCTGTTGAATTTTCCATTTCTTTCCTCCATCTGTGCATACCAGAGATAAGAAATTGGTGAGTGGTACATGGAGGTCCGGAGATGTCTGTCTCTTCCACAGCCACAGCTCAGCACTCACAGTCTGCAGGAATGACGAGAAAGCTCTCTGAGGAGGCAATGTCACGTCGCAGTCCTGAGCGTTTGGCCAAACAAAGTCCGTCTGCAGCCATAGTATGAACCTGAAAACAAAGCTGGTAGAAAGGAGCTGTGGGACTCCACAGAAGCCTTTATGCTGTTGTGGGGCACCATCATTTCGTGCTGAAAGCAAGGCCCAAAGGCCAGCTGCTGCAGCTCCCCAGCACCGGCACAAGCTGGCAGGAGGCTCCCACCTGTACCCACAAGTGCTCAGCAGCACTGCGCTGCCTGGCCAAGAGGCTTCAGCTGCTGAGCCCAGGGCAGGTGAGTTGCCTTGGCAGAAATGGGAGAACAGGGCTCCCAATGTTCTTCTGACCAGCTGTTTGTTTGAAAACAGAAAAGTCATCAAAAAAACCAACAAAATGCCTCACCGCATTTAATTCATGATGAGGTTTTATAGAACAGAAGCAGGAGTAAGTTTGAGAACACCATAAAAACAAAGATTTCATTATCTTCTGTTGGTCTGGTTACGGGCTAGTAATCCACAGCAGAGTACGGGAGTCAAAGTGCCCCATATATATGCGTGGGTCTGTATAAAAGCAATTTACTATAGCATATTCCTGTGGGTACTCTTTCCATCCACCCATGAAGAATACATTTTACTAAGTTGATTGGAAAGGAATGCTTTAGGTTTTGCTTTTAAAGAGAACTTCTACATATTCATAGAACTTTCTCCGAAGCTGCTGTAAACAAAGAATCATGTTCAGGGCCACTGCCAGAAATAAGATATGTCAGAGACCTGTAACCTATTCCATAGATAATCAGGCAGTGGCCCAAGGGTACTTCCTTACCAGAGAAAGGGTAAATGACTGAGGTCAAGGCCTCAAATGCAGCTCTAGTTTTAATCATGCTGTTGATTTAGAGTATAACATGCTTGCTTTCTTTTTTTTTTCGCAATTGTCAAAACCCATTTTATTTTTCCTGACACGTCCAGAATGGCCCCAGTGTTGCCAGGTGAACCGTGCCTGTTCCTCACTGCTCATGCTCAGCCCATGGGCAGCTACGTACATTGTCATCAGATGCAAATACATACACACTTCCTACATAACTAGAATCTCTTTCCTCGTGCTGCTGTGTAAATACATGAACAAAGTGAGGAGCAGAAGCAAATGACTTTTCATAAGGGAATATTTCAGCAAAATCCATACAATTTGAAGAAAATGGAACTGTTGTGGTAAAGCTTTCAGTAGGATGATTCCCTAGGTTTGGAAAGTAGGAGAAAAGAATGGAGAATCAGAGAGAGACAAATACCCAAGTGCTCAACCTTCACTGGACATTTTGACAGCTGTTTCTTAAAAAGATGTGCAGGTTTTGCTTTCATTTCACAATAAAGCTGAAGTATTTGTAAAAGCTTTTCTTTGTGTGTGTGAAGTGGAATCTGTTTTTCCAGCCAAGACATATTCCCTCTTAACACACAGCCTGGCCAAATAAAGACACCAGAGAAACACCCAGTTTGTTGGCTTTCTTCTCCCAAGTACAAAAGGAAACAATGAACTAGCTTCAGAACACGCGGATCCCGTGCCATCAGCAGGACCTCCTGGGGGCTACGGCTGTGCGGGGCAGTTCCATTGGCTCCACTGGAACCCTTCCCAAGAAGAACTTCGTTCAACATATTTGTTGAATAGACAAGGCAAAAGCTCAAGCAAATGTCTAGAAGAGCCACCATCCTTTCTGCAATAACTCTGAACTGTGTATGTACATAATCCAGCTAGTTATGATGGCAGAAATCTGAACGTTCTCAGTTGAGTAGAGTTGTAAGGATGGGATGGGTCAGGGTGCCACGCACTGGGCAGACACCTGCCCAGGTGTTGCCATGACCCAACAACACCCTTCATGTAACAGCCACTCCCCAGGTCTGCTCAGAGCCCTTCCTGTAGCAGCTCCATTTCCTGCTCCTCCCAGCACTCAGCCTCCAGTCTCCGTTTCACTCCTCAGCTCCTGCTGCCTCCTCACCACATCTCCACCAGGAGCCCCAGGGCCCCCAGCACAGCACAGCAGAGCCCAGCCCAAAGGGAGCAGCAATCCTCCAGGGTCTGCCTCAGCCAGAAGTGACTGTAGCAAGGTCCAGACAATATGAGACGACAGCAGCAGATCCCAGTAGTCCAAAAGAAACAACATTATAATCTTGCAGTGTTTTTCTCAGGCGTAGCCCCTGAGAGAAATGTCCCCAAGGAAAAATGTTCAAGATTGTTAACAAGGTCAACCTGACCACAGCATCCGTCCCACATCACAAACGCTCTTGATTGGACTTGATGATCCTGCAGGTCGTTTCCAACCTAGATGATTCCATGGTTCTGTGACATTCAGCACATCACACGATCGGTGTGGTAACAAGAAAAAATAACATGCTTTAAGGTACACGTGGGAGTCACACAGTTCAGGCAAACTTTGGAAGCGCGTTCCTGTGAAATCTGCAGAAGAGAACGGATCCCTTTGGGGCAAACACCATGATTGTTACTTCGAGTTTTGTATTTGTATTTGTTGTGGATAAGCAGTAAGTAATAAAAAGATGCAGTAATTACAAACAGTCCATTTCAGATTTGTACAGCAACTACTTTATTATTTTCGAATGCAAATGTTTGCATTGTTTGCTATTTTACAATTTTACAAACTAGGTATAAAAGACCATAAATAAATGACATAAGTTATGTGTACCTAAAATTCATGGAGGGGAAAAACATTACAAATTAAAACAAAATAGAAAAATCTATATATCTAACCCAGAGATCGTTCAAATGCACGAACCAAGAAATGCTGTTAGATTTTTTCAGTATGAACTAAATTATAATATGCCTCTTACATTCTAATTGTAACCACAGTCCTTGCATATTCCAACATACTTGCAGTGATACAAAAAAATAAATGCACTCTCTTTTTATTCGTCTGATTAGTATTTCAGATTTTTTTTTTTCTGGTTATGAAAATGTCACATAAAAGAAAAATACTGCTTTTTCAGTCCCATTTACTGGTTACTTCCAGCCTTTTGCATTTTATACATATATATTTTTAATACATAGATCCATCACAAAATTAGTACAGCGAGAAACCTGGACAAACATGAACCCGTGGGGTGCGAGCAGGACGACTTGCTCTCGAGCAGAGGCCGCGTGCCAGCCCGCCCTGCCGGTGACACCGCCTGCAGCGGGACGTGGTGCACGGCTCCTTCCTGCACCCGCTGCGCCCAGAGCTGTCCCAGGGCCCTGCGCCCACCCCAGGCCTTGCGGGGACGGACCCAGAGGGGTCAACAAGGAGGGGTCGGCAGGCCATGGCTCTGGCCCATGCTGCACTCCCATTCAGAGCAGTGCATCCAGATCCCTGTCCCAGCACATCTCTGGGCTGTCCCAGCACTGCGGCGGGCACCAGCCCTGCAGCCAGGAGGCCGGTGGGACACACACTCCAGACACAGAGAGCTGTTCTGGACAGCACCAGTGAGCTGCAGCGCTGCTCCTCGGGCCCCAGGAGTGCCTCCTGCGGCACTGCCACGTGTGGGAGCAGGGCACGCTGCAGCTCTCTTGCTAACGACTGTAACCTTAAAAGTGTTGTGACTTTGTTCCTTAACTGTGCCGGGAGCAAATTAGTGTTTGGATTATTAACTTACAAGTTTTCACAGCTTGCACACAGAGCAAGGTGCTTCTGTGAAGAGAAGAACTGCATATATTTCTTGGCATTCAGCAAGTCTTTAAAACCCTACTTTTGCAGATAAAAAAGGCTACTTAAGAATTCAGTTCAGGGTTATCAGTGGATGGATACGCAGGTGCTGCCTCCATCACCTTGTCACTGAGAAACTGGTAGCTCTGGATCATCAACAGGACACTAGTAAGAATAAACAGCTTTTAAGAAAATCTTTAGCACCCTTATGGATCCCATAATCCACAACTTCAAAACTAACTTGAAATTGTCCCCGTGTTAGGCTGCATAACTACTCATTACATGTAGTGTGGCAGTTAAAATACACCCACAGACACAGAAATCTCAACATTTTCCAATGTGTGTTCTCGCTACCACTGCAGACACGAGCTGCTGGGCTGTGCTCACACGGCAGAGGGATGCTGTCGGCACGTTCACAGGCAGCTCTACGCACGAGGTGACACACACACACACACACACACGCACGCACCTTTCAGAGGAGATAATAATCCATTATCCATTCAAGGAAAAAAAATATATTTATATCACTGCAATGGCACGTTTCGTGTAAAATGTCACGTCAGCAATGCATATAGGCAGCTCACAGGAACTGGGTTCTCTGCTGTGGCACCCGGCCCGGCGTCCATGGTAAGATGTGTGGTGCCCTGTCACCTGCACTCGTCTGAGATGCAGCAGCGACAGCCAGGGGCGTGAGGAGACACAACACAGAGTATATAAATAAAATCCAAGGTAGGAAAAGAAAGCAGAAGGGGAAAAAAAATATCAAGAAGTCTGCAGGGCTTTGACACAGTACATTCCTCCAGTGACAACTGGGTGCTGAATCTTATCGAGTTAGCTATGTTTCAATGAAGAAAAAAATGGAGTGGGTGGCAAGGAAAAAAAAAGAGAAAGTAAAAGTCACCCTCTTTTCAGGGCCCGACGACTGATCAGTGCGTGGTTTCCACAATCAGTGCTAGGGAAGACGCAACCGTGGATCCAGAAGGCTTCATGTCCAGTCTGTGTTCCTCCATGGTCAATATGATCAACAGGACGGGCTATGAGGCCATGAAAGCAAAATCTAGTTTCCCTGCACAAAAACAAAGCACGAATATATTAAACAACTTGCAACAACACCCAGTATGCATATACCTGCCCCGACACCCCCCTGAGATTTCCCAACAGAAGCGCAGCTGTATCTGGGGCCAGGCAGCACCTCCTTGGTGGGTGCAATTGCTAATTCGCATCAACAGAACAGAGCTGACATGGGGGCAGCCATGGAGTTAAACCTCTCCCCAGAGAGGGGAAGGATTTCCTGAAGGACAGAGAAGTAACAAGAGATGCAATTCTCGCACACAAAGGGGCCGGGTGGCACTTGCAGCACGCTGCAGCCTGCGCTCACCAGGTGGCTGGGCAGCCTCAGGCCAGCGGGACCAAGAAACCAGCACTTCCCAGGGGAGAGCCCTTTGCTCCCTTTAAGTCGTGTCTCTGTGACACACCTTATAAATGGCTATGTCAGATACGTGCATGTGCCATCTTTTATCTTTCAATCTGCTTTCCTCCAGCTAAAATGACATTCACGCAGACATCCTCTCTCTGGATGTATTTACAACAAGGAAGGCATCGGTGGCACCTGAGCTGCCTTCAGGGTTTTCATTTTATATGGACAAAATTTTTCATTTTGTGTGGAAAATATTAGTGTTTTGAATTACCGTTACTAGACTTCAAAAAAATATTGTACCAAATTGGCCAGAAAATTGAGTGCATTTTGTTTTGATGTAAAACAATAACCTCAACAGAACGCAACAGCTGTACAGCAAAGGGAAACTTGAAAGTATCTCTGCACTTAAGCAAAAGAATTTTTACTGCTGAAAGTACAAGTCCAGGTCTTTAAAACGAGTGGTTCAGGATCACTTCTAATGTCTCCTGGCAACATGACATTAAGGCACGCTGGTTTAAGTAGCTTTTGAAAAGAAATATTGAAGTTCTCCAAATGGGAAAGATTTTACAAGTAATACTGCAGTACAGTTTTCACTAAGCTGTCATGACATGACAGGATCTGAATTTAGCATCCCATGTTCTGAACAAGTTGTTTTCTGAGAAAGTCGGGGGTGAGAGAGTGGTTAAAATCAGCAAGTTATTGTTAAAAGTGACAAAAAGCGATGTGAGCAACACTGCGGGTATGTAAGTGTGACTAGTCCAACTGAATGAGCAGTTTTGGATTTAGAATAAATGCAGTGATTAAAAAGAATCTGACATATACGGCCCCTAAATCATTTCTGAATTGGCTGTCGGGTGCAGAGTGGGACCAAGATATTACAGCACCATCAAATATAAATGTCACCTTCCTCACACCGTACCAGGTGCAGCTGAAATGCTACGTCTCTTCCAGAGCACGTATCCTCAAAGTCCCACTCTTCCCCACGGCAGCACAAAATCCTGTCTCTTTTCTACATGTTTTACAGTGGGAAATCCTAGCACAGATTAAGAAATGAAGCACCATGAACATGTTGGACGTTGCACTTTCACTGACCTTCTCCACGTCAGTTCCCTCGAAGGGAACCGCTTCTCGAAAGAGAAAAGAAGTCTGAAAGCTCCACAGCCACGACTGTCACAGCTGACTACTGGCAAGGCGTCCGCCAAACGTCTCTAAGTGGCAGGTTTCAGCACAGCGGCAGCCAGCCATCTTCCCAGAAGTCCAGTTGTGCCCAGTAATCCACGAGGCGGGTCATCTCACGTCTCAAGCCCGTCAATGGGCAGACCGCTAATCGCCAGGCACTGAGGAGCCAAATGATTCTCACTGAGGTTTCTGCAAGGTATCAGTGTTGCATCAAGTCTGCAAAAAATATCCTAGGGCAGATTCTTCATTCCAGTGAAAGATGCACAACTGTGGTTTCACCCACAAATAAAACACTATGGTTGTAATCCTACAGGTCACAGGGAGAAGGAAAGTAATTTTGTTTTTGTTTTTAAGCACAGTATCTGGCAGCAAACATAGCATCAAAACTTGACTGTGACTTTATATTTATATAGATACATGTATTTTACATATCGCTGATCAACACAGAAGTATGTTCCAAGAAACAATTTGTTCCAGGTCTGGTTTAAAATGACGGCTTGTCATTTCTGGAGGCCCCCTCCCAACACACACGCTCGGTTTCCACAATCTGTACATCAAGCAATGCTGCAGATCTTTATTTCAACGGGCGAGGAGACGAAGTAAAAAAAGTGCAGTTCTTCAATTAAAGTGCATGGATGAGGTAAACTAATTTCAAGAGTTTTGAGTTTATTCAGTACTGGCTCAGACGGGCACCATCCTGCCGTGCATCTGTTGCATCTGGGTGCGCATGGCTTGAACGCTGCTCAAGATCTTGTTCTGGTGCGCGACAGCGGTGATCCCAATCCTGGCCAGGTCGCTGTGGAGAGCAAGAGAAGAAGCAGGGGGCTGAGAAGTGTGGGTCAGATGCTGATGCAGAGATAAATATTAAGAGTCAGCCACAAGCAACACAGCAAAAGCAAGGCAGATGTACAGAAATGTTTAATTAAATAAGTGAAGGCATTGTGGAGGCATTTTAAAGTCATACTCCGTCCAAATGAAAGGCATTCCATTCCTTTAATGAGTGTAATGATATGCAGCACAAAGCAAAGGAGGCTGATTAAATCCAGATTTACCAGTTTTTTTGTTATTGCGCTGAGTACTTACTCCTGGTTCATATGCACCACAGCCTCTAGGGTGGTATAGCCAGCAGCTGTGAAGTTATCCTTGTATCGCTCCATTTTAATGGCTTGGAGCCAATCACTGACAGAAACAACCGCCGAGAACTCCGGGGAGCTGGGATCCAGCAGGGCTGTGCTAGGTCTGCATGCCAAACAGGGAAAGGACAGACAAACCGTGTCAGCTGGTCATGACTTTCAACCCCAAGCCTGGTCTCTGCAACGACTGTTCTCAGTGACCAGGGAAGCACGGGCAGCGAGCTGTGCCTGGCCAGACGTGGGGCTCTGCACAGCAAAGCAGATCAACTGCGAGAAACTCGACAAAGTACAAAGCAACAGGACAACTTCTCCCAAGAATGAACTTGACCTCAGGTTTTTATTTTTGCTTTCAGATTATCTTAGACCACTGTGCTGTTCACAGGTTTCACCTCAGATGCAATCAAGTTCACAGAAAATGCTTGTACTTCAAACAACAAAGATGGCAATGCTGTAGCACGCTCAGCCTACGGAGCCTGCATCTCACAGGCAGCGATGAAAGGCTGTGCCAATCCTGCATATGTCAGACCTCAGCTCAGCAGCTATAGAAACACCACTGAAGTATGCGTGGAGGAAGGGTGAGCTCCCAACCCGCCAGACTGGTTTGGAGAACAAAACCCAGGGCGGGTTCAGATAAGCCCTGTTTCCAGCCAGGTTCACAGGCAAGCTCTGTGCATTCAATACAGCTCAGGACAGCAGGGAGTTAATCCCCTCTTTAATCAACTCATTCCTGACCAGCACGTGTGCCAGGACTGGCGGGACTGACGCAAGCTTTGATCTTTGTTTGCACTGTGGAATGTGCTTCTCATTTTCCCTTGCATGATTTGCAAATAATTATTTTCACAAAATTCACTCCGCTTATTAGGATCTCATTTATTATTTCATGTATATTGTAAATCACACCGTTTCATTAAACCATTAAAAATTACTACTTTCTATCTAACCAAAACAATTATCATGTAGCAATTTATTTGAAAACGCACATCATCAAAGATTAGGTGTGCAATAGCATAGTTATGTATTGCCTAAGGCACTGCCTTCATGGCAGGAGCACTTGGTGCAACTCCCTTACTGTACTTACCTAACACAAGACCAATGATAGGAACCTAATTATATGCAATTATGCTTCACGTATATATTAATAATGCTATATGAAAATTTGAAATTCATATTCCAAAGTGAAGAAACATCTGTAAATAGCCATGCGCATGGAATGACCTTGAACAGGCCTTGAACTTCTGCAAAATACATGTATTTTCAAAAAGCACCCCTAAATTGGAAACAAAGCAAAATGGAGTAGGTTCAAACAGAGATTCTCAAATCAAATTATCCCAGCAGATCATACTGTGATTCTCACCATGTGAATTATTTAAGCCTCAAGGGTGGATACATGTTGGCCAGGCTACCATTGCAATTAGGGCAGTCTGGAAGATACGTGGTGACAGCGGCCTCACAGGATTAATAATCCCTCTTCTGATAATGTAAATGGTAAGTAAGAGCCACAAAGGGACCTCAAAGTTTAAAAATGAAAATAGGTTTTTCCTCCTCTGCAGGACGCTGAATCAGAACCTCCCTGGCCTCTCCTACTCCTTCACTGCATCAAGAAACTTAATTTTGTTTTGCCCAATGGATATTTTTGCACCTTCCCTTCTGCTGAAAAATATTTTCCTCTTGTTTCTTTCCTGCTAAGCTTCTTTTCTGCATTTGCTGTAAGCAAATTCACCTTACGAAGCAAAGTGATTTGGAAAAAAAAAAAAAAAAGAGCAAACCTGGTGTAAATTAGTAAAGCTCCTATTACTTCAGCAGCGTTTCACCAGCTTAAACAAACTGCTGATCTGTCCCAACAAAGATTTCTTGTTTCTAAAACTCTGGGAGTTTCCTTCCTACTGTGCTTCTTTTGCAGGTACCAGGTATACTGTGCTCAGCAAACAAAACAAAACACAGATGTAATGCGGGATCAGTGGAGACATGAAACTGGCTTTCCACAAAATTAAATTCAAATTCACATAAAAATTAATCCACACCTTCCCAATGCCCACAAGGCGTTGGCTGTAATGCCGTAACGCTCATTTGCAAATCCTACACAAATCTAGGGTTTATAAAACCTGATGATGTACTTTTCCTGAAGAAAACCACATCACTCTTGTTAGCTCCGCTGCATTAAGGAAACCTCTTCAAGGCCTTTTGCTGAGGTGGGAGAGGGAAAGACACTGCAAACAGGGCTTGCCTGAGTCACAACTTTTTCAGGACTTATAAACCCGGTCAGCGCTGGTGTGATACAACAGCAGCTCTGCTCATTCGATTTTCCTTCTCACAGAGCTAGCAGAGGCTGGGGTGCCCAGCTGGGTTCGGCAGCGTGCCAGGGTGACCTCTGCTCTCTTGCACAGTGCAATGCCTGCTGCGCAGTCTGGCTCTGCAGAGCACGCTTTAATTCCAGCACAGAAGCTTAGGTGACGTGCAGCTCTGCCTGTCACCTCCGCTGTGCTCCCTCATAAATCACCATTACAAAAGCACAGCTGACCTGGAGCTCTCGCTGCCTGTCCTCTTCAGGCTGTTGGGGTTGCGGATGAGTTTGTCCAGCATGTTGACAATCTGTCCAAATTTGGGCCTGTCACTGCGCTCCTTCTGCCAGCAGTCCAACATGAGCTGATGGAGAGCAATGGGGCAGTCCATTGGGGGTGGCAACCGATACCCTTCCTCGATGGCTTTAATAACCTACGAATGGCACAATTAGGAAGACATTAGAGAACATCAGACACTACTCACATCGACCATCTGAGTATCATTTATCCTAGGGCGATCTAAAGTATGGAAACAAATCCACAATTAAGTGAAACAACACGGAAAATAGTGCTCAGAGTCAAGCAGTTGGTGGTCTCAGTACTGTCATTTCTCCTCAACAATTCAGAACTAAAGGGGTACAGCATCTGAAGCAGGCATCAGATACTGCAGGGCAATGTACCACAAAAGAACACACGGGATGAAAGGAAGACAAAATAGGAAAAAAAGGGCAAAATTGTCCTTGATGGTCAGAAGGCTGGCAAAGCAATAGCTCTACATCTTTAACATCTGCCAGTTTTGGGTGCGGTATGTTGAGATGAATGTTTCCCCATCATTCTTTGGGGACAGCAGATAATTCCCTCCTCCCTCCCCTCCAGGGCTAGCTCATCCCTATCAGTAATACAGGCCTACAGAGAACCTGTTCTCTCACCCCTGTATGTTTTGAACAAAGAACTGCAGGGATGGGAACCCTTCTGTGCAGCTTAACAGGAAAGGTACCACAGTCCAATGCAGCACCTTGGCTATGCATCTTCGATTTACTAGGATCCAGAAAAACTGCAGGATGAAGCCATTTCAAACCCCTCCAAAGACAGCTCCAGAACTCAGTACTCTGATAGCTTGTTAGCTGTCTCAGGAGAATGGGACATGATCAGGACTCAATTCTGAGATGACAGGGCAGAAGCTTTCGGACCTTAATTAATCAATATGAGTTTCCTGGCAGGTCTCACCAAGAGACTAAAGACCAGGAGTGCACAGAGACTAAACTGAACTAAATTCCCTCATTTTGGTCTTGTTCAATTAGTGGCTAAAATCCACTGGGAGAACAGGGTGGAGGATATGCTTGCACTATGAGTATCTAATCAGTGACCACAAATAAAGTGGTTCTCACTAATTCAGGAAAAAAGAATCTTTTGCAGCCTCTTGATTCAACAGGCATCAAGAATAATTCCAAATCCACTTCTACTCTGTTGTGAAAAGCACTGATTCCACTGTTGTTAAGGAGAAAAAAGATGGTATGTCTATGCCAGATACTAAAAAGGGGATGCAAAGACATTATTATTGGCTTTGACTGTCCTGTTCAAACTAGCTTTTTGACATGGTCTAGTACTGCACATCAGCAGTGTGCATCAGCCTAGTACAGCAGTTCTGCCTTTGTTGCATTGAGCTCTGTGCTGTGTAGACATGCCTGATGTAACTCAGACACATCTGGTGTTTTATTTTCTTGCTAAGTCTTGATGACTTCCTGTTAGCAAAGGAAGGCAACATTGGGTGCCAGAAGAGACATTTCACATCAGAAGGAAATTAAAATTATATCCTCCTGTTTAGATCAAATGCCATACACATCATCTAGACACTCTTAGAAAATGTTCTGCTCTACATAAGAAAACAGATGACTTGTAAAATCACTTAACTGCTCTCATGACCATATACTCAGATTAACATTTTCCTCTTCCTTTGTACATTTGTAAATCCCTTCGGAAAAGTATTACGGATGATCTACGCCTCATTTTCACTGTTGTTGTTTTTTTTTTCTTTTCCATTTAATAAAAATTCTATTACCAAAAGCTCTTATTAATATTATTATTAAATACTCTTCTGGAATAGCAGCCATTGTGTATGGTCCCTCTTGGAATACACTGAAGTAGTCCAGATGGTACGCTTAAACATGACATACATAATTTAAGAATGGTCATTTAGGAAAGCTGCTACTTAATGTCCTCGGGGGGCACCTATGCAATTGTCGCAAGGATACTCTCACTGATCATCAGAATTGGATTTCATATACATCATTTCAGAGCTCCTACAAGAAATAAAATCGTCTCGAAGAATTACAAGCATTTTGGGGTTTGAAGAATTAACTACTATTAGGAAGCCCCATTAAACTCATGTTTTTTGGAACAGATTTTCAATAAAGTTGAGATTTAGAATCAATATTCAAATTTTCTTCCTCTTTGCAGTATTATGATCTGATAGTTTAAATACATTCCTTTCCCTTTCCTTCATTCTTCTCTGTCTTACCTACTTTCCTTTAATTGCTTATAATACTTTTCAAAAAAAAAACCAAAAAAAAAAAGTGCACTTTTAGGTATGATCCTGACATGATCATCCCCTATTGCCTGACCATAAATGACTCGTAAAGTATTCAAGGAAATCTTTATTCTGGAGAGGTTCCCTGGGAAAACAGGAATCCACCACTCATGATAACCTTTTAAAAACCAGGAGTAAATGTCTTACAACTACATAGCAACTGACATAGAAGCACATCAGCAGGCATCTAAGGAAAAAGATAAAGGCGTTGGGGAGAAACTGAGAGAAAAGAGAGGAGAGGAAGGGGAAGTCCCAGAGGGAGACTCACATCTTGATTGGACATATCCCAGTAAGGTCTCTCTCCGTAGGACATCACTTCCCACATGACGATGCCATAGCTCCACACGTCACTAGCCGATGTAAATTTACGGTAGGCAATTGCCTCTGGTGCAGTCCACCTGATAGGGATCTTGCCACCCTGCCATAAATAAAAGAAACCACAGGCTAGTGAGTCACTGACCCGGTAATGTGCAAGGCTGACACTGTTCTACATTGCCATTAAAAATATAAAATGGCTTCCCACACGCAATTCCAGTATTCTTCTTAAAAAGGCCTTCACTTTCCTTTTTCCTTGCCATAAAACTGTCAGATTCAACCAGGAGGCAATGCTGCCCATCTGTTTTCTTTAGTCACAAGGAGGGGAACAAGTAAATTGTTACAAGTATTTTTATCAGTCCTCCACGAGATCTCTGCTTAAGGCTATGCTGAAGCATGAGAAAAAGCCAGGGGTTTTACAAAGTATATTTCAGAGATTTGGTTGACAAAATAAATAAGTATACGCTGTTAATTACTATTTCCTTGCTTGCCTGTCTGACTTGTTTGGCCTGTTTCAAAAAGAAATGGGATTATAAACATTTTGCTTTTCAAAAAGGCAAAAAAGGAGAGGATAAACTGGGAAGAATTATGAATGCTGTGGTGTTTCCCAGGGGCAATACCTCAATTCCTACCTGAGATGTGAGAAGACAAGCAAGCCTCTGGGCTCTCCCAGTCTGACTGGGAGGAGTTCCATGTCAGACCAGGCTTTTGATACCTGCTGGAGAGAGCTGCCTCTTGCTACAGTACTCTTTTATTAAAAATAAAAACACTTGGGCACTTGATCTGGACCACCGAGGTCCTACACTGTTTTACAAGGAAGTCACTCCATCCCATTAATCTGATTTTGCCTCAGCTGAGTAGATCCCAGGCCAGAGATTTCTCCTTTTGTTTATGCTAATACACAAGGTGTTTTAAATTGAGCTTTTGGTTTCCTGCAGTTCCATCTGGGGAATGACTTAAGCTGAACAAAGGTTTTAGGGTTTTTTCATTTGCTTTTATGCTTGTTTGATTAAGTTTATTTCGGTAGGTTTTTCCTCAGCAATCCTGTAGATAGTTTTTATCCATTACTGAGTGCAGCATGTCATACTTAATGATTTACTGTCCTAGTACTTTATATGGACTTGTTCCAAAGGTACCTGAAATCAAAAGGTGTCCTTCCTCTGGCTCCTCTGGCCTTTGCATCAGGCCCTTTGTGAGTCAGCTCATAACAGGAAGCGCCTCAGGGGGCTATAGGAGGCTTTCACTTTAATGAGTTATATGCACCATTCTCTTTAAGAAAGGATGCTTTAAAAATTGCATTTTACTGCATTATCTCTGGTTATGAAAAAGCTCTGTTCCTCTTTTCAGAAACAGATGTATAGACATTGTTTATACGTGGTTGCCATTCTAAAAATCGTCAATGAGCTCTTTTTATTTAGCTGCTTGAGTACAGTGGAGTTTATCCAAATCTTCCTGATCCTTCATTACTGATACCACAAGAAGACAATGCACTGTAATGCAAATTGCACTGATTCCCTCTGGTTTGCTCAAGAAAGAACATAATACTGTATCTGCACTCACTGAACTCAAAGGGAGGCTTTTCAATCATTTCTTCCTTGCCCTTGTACATTTGTTTAAACTTTGATTTCCCTGAGTACAGCTTTCCAGATCTCTGCTTCTGCTTTTTCCACTTGCCACTCTTATGACTGAGAAATACCAAGGCTGGCCAGCATTTAATACTACATGAGTCTATCCTCCCCTGTAATGAATGTGAATCCATTACAGGATGAGTGTTGGGATTAAACTGCAAAATGTAAGCTCTGCAAACAAACTGTTCTAGGGAGAACAGATGGAGAACGGCAGATATGTAAAAATGAAGAAAATAAGCAATTTGAAAAAGAGACTTTATAAACTCTGACTCTTTTTTCCACGTGCACGTTAATTACAGAGGTATTGGTACAAAGGATGGTAATGGTCAGGATGTTGTTTTGTGGCCAGAAGTACTTGTTGCATTAGCACTATTCCACATGCAACATAGTAAAATGGTTTAGCAAAATTTGTAACAGTGGGATGCTGAAACATAGACAAAACAGGAAAGAAACAAACAAATAAACAAAATGTGAGGCAAAAGCATTTACCAAATCCAATCCTGGGAATGCAGGCCCCAAACTTTTCCCAGTCCAAATTATTTGGGGTCAAATTTAAGACCAGCTTTGCAGTGGGCAAAAGTGGATTTTTTTTTTTTGGTAGCATATCTACACATGTTGTATCAAATCTAGGCACTTGCAAATTATGCATGTCTGTAGATACTGTAGATATCAGAAGGAACAGAAGCCCAAGCACTAATTTCCAGCATCAGATTCTTGTCACACATTCCTAGCACGCTAAAAAAACCAGAGGAGTACATGGGTCATATTCTCAGAGAAGAAACATCAACGTAGCCAATGATGGAGCAATAACACTACATCAATTCATACTAGTTACAGCGTCTGGGCCAATGCTTATTTTTATGTTCTGATATAGGTTTTCATTTATGACTATAATTATTTTAAAACAAACCACTGTCACCTCCCACACAGTCAGACAAAAATATTAGGTAGGAAAGAAAACCCACAAGACATTTTCTTTCCCTCCTTACCCGTGTGGTATAAGCTGCCTCAGGGTCATCTTCTAGGACACGGGACATGCCGAAGTCAGACACTTTGCAGACCAAGTTGCTGTTGACCAGTATGTTTCGAGCAGCTAGATCCCGATGCACGTAGCTCATGTCAGACAGATACTTCATTCCCGAGCCAATGCCACGAAGCATCCCCACCAACTGGATTACGGTAAATCTGCCATCATTCTTCTGTGTATGGGGAAAGGAAGAAAATCACAGAGCATTAAGCTAAAAGCTACATTATTGCCATTGCTGAAATTGGCAAAGAGCATATCTCTGGATGCTCATCTTCTCTCAAATAAAATGCAATATTATTTCCTCACTCTCCTGACTAGTGTCCATAATTCATCAGTAAAGTACAAACTCAGAGGTTCTGTCACAGCTTCCAGTGATGCGGTATCCAGTTTGCAATACACCCAGTTTTAATGAGTCTATAGCACTGCAATGCTTTCAAAAATAGAACACATCAAAGCTGCTCCCATTAAGCATGGATTACTTTAGATCCTGCTATTTTAAACATCACATTTATTCTATATCCATCCACATCAAATTTATTCTGGTTTTTGATAGGAACAACGCCAAAAAAGAGACAGACTTTTCCAAGTACAAACATGATTTCCTGTATTTACAGTATCCCTCTGCAAAACAGAATCAGAGTAAGAAGATAGAAAATGTCTCCCACTATAAAATCTCCTTAGTTTATTGTGAAGAAATCACCTACCCTGAGGAAGGCATCCAAGGAGCCATTCTCCATGTACTCAGTTATGATCATTACCGGTTTACCTAGAGTTTGCAGAAAGAAAAACACAATTCCTCAATGAACACCAATGTTAATTGGATAAAAATGGCTTGCATATGATTTTACTGCCAAGACACCTGTCCTGCACAATCTAATTTAATTTGAAATGCACCAAGCTTATGCCTCAGCTGTGGGGAGCAAGAGAATAAATGTTATAGGTTGGGAACATTCAAATGGCCCCATCTGGAGGGTTAACCCTTCAGATGACTCGCTGACAAGGTCTTTAACTAAAGTGGCTCCTGGTCTCTAAGGAACATTATGAATTGATAATCAAGAGCTAAGAAACAACGATCTGTTCAAACCTGACAAAAATCTTTAGTGTAATTAAATTGCCTGCAGACTAGAAAGCTTTCCTTTTCCAAAATGGAATTCATGAATGCTTTGGTCTCCTTGTTGCTTTCGAAAGATCAATGCTTTAGGCAAGTTAGAAGCTGTCAGCAGCTACAAGGTACTCAAACACAAGAATGCAAAATACAAACGATTCCTCTCAACTTTCCCTGTTCCAAATTTGTATCCTGTATCTCTTGTTATTTATAAACGAGCCAAAGCCATTTGCCTCATGAAGTCAATCAAATGATTCAAGGAATTGTGTCACATGTGGTGTATGATGCTTCAGCAGCACTCAGCTTTCTATGCTGCAATATAGAGAATCAACCCTGGGCAATCTGAAGAGAAATGTGATGCAAGTTTGCTGACATGGGGATGCTTTCTAGGCACTCTGCTACCTAAAAATAACATTAGATACATAAGCAGTACTTGATGTTGCCGTAAGTGCTCTACAAAGTCATGTGATGCTGAAAATGGAAACAGGTACATTCAAGTAACTCTAATTATTTCAAGGGGTTAATGATGCTCCATATTCAGCACCTGGATATTTGCAAAAATTGGTCCAATATAATCTCCACTCTAAAAGTGAGTAGTGAGAGATTTAAAGAAGCAACTTGTCAAAGGCAGAATGGCAAGAGCCCAGTCCCAAGATGAGCACTGCTAAACCCACCTGAAGTCAAGGGAGCACCTGATGATCAACACAAGCCTGGCATGGTAACCCAGCTGTTTGCTTTAGCTATGAGAACTGTTCAGTTTCTTCCTACATAAAAGACAGTACCCCTGAGAAACTCTGCTTTTGTACTTCTTACAGCAGTGCGTCTCGGTCACATGCAAACCGGCATGCTTGCCTATGAAATGGCAGGCTGGTAGCTGAACCCTTTCTGATTTGCATGAACAAAACAGAGGAGAGATGGCACAGCAAAAAGCAAAATATTCTGGATGTGGGGCTTAGTGACCTTTAAGGAAAGAAACGTGAAAAAACAACATCCTTCGTTCACCTTTGCTAGCATTCTTTGGTAATAAGAGAAAAAAATTCCAACCAAATCTGCATATGTCACTGTTTCATTTCTCCTTTGCAACTGTGACCGGAACCCTTCCACTGAACAAATAGAGCTAAATGAGTTTTAATTAACCTTCCTCAATCAAAAGGCACTATGTCAACGTAGAAGGGAAGAAAGGGAGACTATTTCAGTGCATTAACACGTAATTTCATTACTCAGGCACTTCTTAAGCAGGGGAGAGGGAAAGAGAGAGGAGAAGTTACCATCAGTGAGTCAATTATTAAAGTACTTGACTAGCAGCCAATAATGTATTCATGGTTTTTTGCTGCCTTTCTTCCCTCAGCTCCCATCTACTCCACTATTTATCTCACATTTTAATTTTCAGTTTATTAAAAGCATTCATTTATCACAGCATTCAAAAAACCTATGGAGAAATTGAGATAAATGTCTTCTCAAGTAGCCCTGTTTACCAAATACTCCAGCTCTGAGGTAAGCAAGCTGGCTTGCTGCAGGAGCAGTGCTCACTGCAATCCAGGCAATGAAGCATTCTTGGGTCAGGCTGCCACCTCTTCGGTGAAAATTTCAAATCATTTTAATTCAGCGACAACTGCATTATGCAAATACGTATAGTCATTTATAACTGCTAGAGCTGTAATAGCTAAGGGGGTTCAAGCTAGGGGGTTTTCAACATAAAGATTCTCGTGTTGCCTCTCTTTTACAGAGATACTTCAAAAACCATTGTCTGCAGCAAGCACCGTGACCTGCACAAACACCCCCTCTTTGTTACAGCGAAAAAAATATGAGAGAGACAAGAAACAGATCTGAAAAATTTAAAGAGTACTACTTTTAATTTCAGTTTTGTGGGAGAGTTTCAGTAAATGACAGGCAAAAAAGTCCAAGCCCCTATTTTCCTTAGCAGAATTTGTCTTGAAAAGGAAACAGTGAAACTCTGTGTGATCCTTTTTCCACAACTGTCTGAGAAGGCAGACCAGAAGAAGGAACAAAAATTAACAGGAGTGAGATCTCCAGAAAGACAAGTGGAAGAGCACCCAGCTCCTGCTTTGACAGCAGCTCACAAGCCCACTATCTGCTTTCTTTGTTGCCCTGAGAATGAGCCCCCATATACCCAAAGGGTCTTTCAGGAGTCGCAGCCAGTGTCAGGCTTTGCCAGCACGCTGTCTAGTGCAGCTGGAGCAGAGACAACAGCTACGCCATCTCGGTGGTACTGTATGAAGTCAGACCCAAGTGCATCTGTCTCACAGGTGTATTTTCAGTTCTAGCCTGGAAGCACTGTTCAGAAAGCTCCGTCATTCTTTTTCTAAGGCAGGGTTCATGGCACAGTGAATGCTAACAGACTTAAACAAACAAACAAAAACAGAAAAAACCACACACAAAAAAACAAAAATAAATGAAAAAAAAAAGAAGAAACATCACAAAACAACCAAACAAAAAGATCAGCCAGGTAATTTCTGCAGAGTGAAATTATCACACAATCAGAGAAAACAAATAAGCATGTTTCACACTAAAACAGACTACTTCATTTCAAAGGCCTGCTCCTTACATCTGTGCTTTGTACCTTAAACATATGACTCTGTAGTTTTGTTTTGGTATTTTTCTCCCAATTATTTTAAATTCTTTGCTCACCATCTGCTTTTGCCTATCTTGTAACAATCAGCTCAGGCTAGCAAAGATGTGAAAGATGCCTGCTTGGCATAGCAAAAAGGAAAAAAAAAATCCAGCCCCTGCCGTATTAATTCCCCCTACAAATCTTGCACAAGCTGCCTACAGATAGAGTATCAATTGAAACCATAAACCCATTTATAGCTGACAACAAGATTAATGACTTGTCCTGTGCTGATTTCCTCCTATTAGCTATCAGTGGATCTGTTCCATCTGTCATTTCACAGAAAAGACGGTAAAAAACCAAAAAGAAAAGAACGAAAAAACCCACCACGCTAATTTCTCAGTGACTTCCAAATTGGCCTTGTCATGAAAATGCCTACTTACATTTAGTGACTACACCTTCCAAGTGGATGATATTGGGGTGGTCAAATTGTCCCATGATGCTGGCCTCACTCAGGAAGTCTCTCCGTTGTTTATCAGTGTAACCAGCTTTTAGAGTCTTGATAGCAACACAGATCTCTCTTTTTCCTGGAACTTTGAGACGTCCACTGCATACTTCACCAAATTCCCCTTAAGGAAAAAGACACAAGAATCCATGGTCACGAGCATGAAGCATGCACTTTTATCATCAAAATGTTACAAGAGTTCATTTTGGCAAACTGTCATACAAAGATCAAAAGATCCCACATTTCCTAAAAGCAAATTTAAAACTGTATTTACTGCAAAAAATGCAAAAGTTCTGGCACTTACCCACACCAATAACTTTCTCAATCTTTATGCAGGAGGCATCAATTTCTTTGGCAAATTCCCTCACAGCTTGATTTGGATCCTCATATGTAAAAGGATCCACATATGTTCTGACACCTGCAAGACAGAAATGTTTTATTTGAAGTCACTGATCTACATGCTGCTGAACACAGAACATATGAGACTGAAGTCTTAATGATATACAACAGCAAAGAGCTGCACAATAAAAGTGTATTGTAAGCCAGGAATGACTGATTAGAGAAGGAAGGACTTAACGTATTTTTCCCCAATATCATTTTTTCTTATTATTTCCCAATATTGAGTTAATTAGGCTTTTGCCAATAAATGAGTTCCACAAATCACTGCCATCATTAACAAGCCAACAGCCTGACTTTACACCTGTAAGAATAAAACACATCACATTTCTCTTTACTGAGAGAGTGGTGAGGTGCTGGCACAGTTGTCCAGAGAGTGGATGCCCCATCCCTGGAGCTGTTCAAGGCCAGCTTGGATGGGGCCCGGGGCAACCTGATCTGGTACCAGATCTGGAGTTTGGCAGCCCTGCCTGTGGCAGGGGAGTTGGAACTTGGTGATCCTTGGGGTCCCTTCCAACCCAGGCCATTCGATGATTCTATGATTTCCCTTTTGGGAACTAAGAAATTCTAAGCTCAGGTCCTAGGTGTGGTACCTGGATGACTGAGGAGGAAGTAACAATAGGATTCAGTCATGAAAATAAGGCAGTGAAGTTCACATTTCCTTACTGGCAGGACTGTCTCTCGCCCATCCAAACCCTGCCTTGGCAAAATAATGTGAGGAATAAACATGTCGATATAGCACTAGCCAGGAACAGAAATCTTTCAAAGGAAATGAATAATGCACCGATTTTGTGAAACCTTCTCCCAGCTCAAAAATTTTTACCCAGATGCTTCTATTTTCCCTGTTACTAAATGTCTAGTTTTGAAAGAGAATGGTTGCAAGCAAGGAAAACAGAAACACATTAATCTCAAGAGCAATGTCATCCCTTATTTGCCAAACAGCAGAACATGGGACATGTTTTCTGAACCAAATCAAGAATAAACAAGTACCACTGCCTTTTACCTTGGTTCAAATGTTTCTCCTCATCTGCCTCTTGCTTAGCCTTACTGTATTTACTGCGCCTGTCAGAATAAAAAAGAGCATTACAGTTCAAAATAAATATCTTACTTTAAGACAAGCTCTGTCTTCTTGACCTGCCAAGACTTGAGCTGTTTGCCCCTGCCACGGCCTGTGCTCAGCGGCTCCCCTACAACAGTCCATGACACAACATTCCAAGAGGGCAAGACACACCTCTCCTCACACTGCTCTGAGTGTTACTGGCATCAACAAAGCATCGAGCCAAACACAGATCCCCATATTTGCATCTCAGCATTTTAAGAAAAGTAAGCCTGCATTCCAGCTACCTTCCCTTCAAGTGCACATTGCAATTCTGTGCAAAAAGGGTGCAAATTGCTTTTTAGCACTATGATATGTAGATTTAGATGTTACAAGAAAGGTGTTTGGCTAGACTGATGTTTAAACCTAATTAGGCAAATGCCAATACCAACACCCTTCTTCAATTGCAAAATTGAAGAAGAAAGCAGTCTATTAACACAGAAATCAGGATGGTAGCAAAAAAAACCTTGACCGTCACAAATGCTGGTCCTGAGGATTTTGTTCATTCTTTTAATCACTGTACAGTTGAAAGCGGTAAAGAACTCTGGATGGCAGAGCTCCTCTGCTAAACCTGAGTTGGATGTAATAATACTGTACAGTATGTTAATTCTATAGATTATTATTTCTACACTTACACACGATTTTGTATCCAGTTACGTATTTAATTAGTTTATCTTTAAACTTCAATGGACAAGCCTCAGATAAGTTAACGCAAGAGGTTAATCTGATACACACAGGGAGGATATACACAAACAAACGTGTACTGGGATTTGAAGTCCCCCAGCCTCTAACAGTAAGTAAATATAGAGATTTGGTTTTGGGTATTCATGGAAAATTCAGAACCAGGCATAAAAACAGACACTGCCAAGGAAAAGGCCTTATTGTTGCTTACACCTCAGCTTCCTTGTTCCTATGGAAGTCAGCAGCAAATCTCCCAGAACATCAGACTCCAGTTAGCCACTGGCAAGAGCATGAGTTGAAGTGAAGGGAACAAAAATGGAGAAATCAAGTGCCCAGAAAGGGCAGTGAGACTGGCACTGCCTGCAACATGCAAGCTGCTGCCCATCGTGGCCATGTCCCAGCTTCTGTCTCTGCAACCTTCTGGTGTTGGGGGTTAAACACACTACGCTAATAATAAAAACTATAAATTATCCATGAACAGAAGGAAAAGAATTCAGTTCAACATTTGAAGACTGATGTTTGAACCAAGCATCACAGCTCCCAACAACAGGCCTTGTGTTCAGACAAAATGCAGGTACACATCCAACTCCGAGTGGTTGGGAGCTTCTTTTCTTGATGAAAGTCAGTCAAACACAAATGGCTCCAAATCAGAAGAAGAGCCTTATTAAAAACCACACTGGATCCAAACACCAGTGTAAGCTATTTCCTTGCCCGAGGGCTTACAGCACTGCTGTAACAGAGCTGAGAGAAGCAGGAGGACTGTGTTCTGCTCCCTGCTGCTGAACGCCGTAAGGATGGCAAACCTCACCAAGTGCCGTGCAAGGCCAGGTCAGCTAAGGGGACTGTAGAGATGGATTCAGGTACACACAACTTCTCTCAGAAAGAGAAAAGAAGACAAAAAAAAAATCTGCATTTTAAGCAGGACCCCTTCAAATTCATAATATTAGTCTTCATATACAGATGGGGAAAATGAAACACAAAAGGCTTTGCATGAATGCATTTTGAGTATGTGAAGATGCTTTTAGTCTTATTTTTAAAAAGTAAAATCACCCTAACAACAGATGAAAATAACTCTCCCCTCACTAAAACCCAAAGACATGCAGAAAGCAGAGGCAAACAAAGGGATTACTGTTCCAGCAATATAATTGTAGCTTATTAACTTTAAATAATACCTTCCAAACTAACTACCTACTTCCACTTCTGCCCCTGTCACCTGCTGACCTTTCCTGCCTGGCTCAGGGCAGGCCTCTCCTGCCTGCCATTGTCCCCCGGCACCCAGCCGTCCATCAGCCTTCCGTCCCCACGCCATGGGGCGAGCAGGGTGGCTGCTCGGGGCAGCTCACCTGAATGGCAGAAGGGAGCCTTTGTCACAGGCCTCAATTCCCTAATTACAGGGATTTGGGTGGTGGTGATTAAATAGACGCGTTAAGGAAAAGAACACAGAAGCTTTCAGAAGCTGCAGGGGTCAGAGGCACAGGGAAACCTACAGGTGGGGCCTGGAGATACAAAGGGGAAGGTCTGTGCCCAGCTGGAGGGTATTAGCACACACCGAGGTGAGGCAGCAGGGAGCCCATGCCCCAGCCCGTGCTGCTGCTGCCACCTTCCACACCTGTAACAGGAGGGCTGGGGGTACTGCAGTGCTCAGGCACCTGGCTGGTGGAGCACGCTGTGCCAAAACCAGGAGCAAAAGGCAGGCAAATGTGTTCAGCCACCTCTGTGGAGCAGAAGGCAAAGCAATCTATCAGAAGAATTTCTGATGGAAATTTTTGGATGGCTGAAGGACTCGATAGAGCCGACTTACTCCAGCTAATCCCCTCCAGCAAGTAACTTACTGTTTTACACTTCCCAAATCCTTTACAACTCCATTTCCAACACGCTAATTTTACTGTGTTCCTGTAGGGCAGGGCTTAGAAGCGCTCACGCTGCTGCTGCATGGCTGTGTCCATCTTAACATCAGTACATTTAAACATTCAGGCAGATTAGTTCGCCTATTGACACAAACAAGTTGCAGGAAAGACCAAAACAGCTTGAGCTGCCTGAAGGCAAAGTCCTTTGACAAATTCTGTTGAGAAGATGAATTTTGGGATTTGAGTAATGACTTGAAAAAACATAATGTTAAATCAGTAATAATAACCCAGGGTTCAAAACTGGGCACCGCGGCATACATCCAGTTCTCGCATTTGGCTCAGGGATGCAGAGAGGCCATGTCTGCAGGCCAAAGCACAGTTTTGATTGCACAAATATGACTCCTAGGTCATGGCTATATTACAAAATCTCCTCATGGGGACTGTATGTACAAAGAAACATTTTCTCAGCTGAAGTAATTTTGGAACAAAGTATAATTATTTTGCCATTAACTTCAGCTGGTACAGAAACATCACGAAATATCCCCAAAGCCCACACCTCTAAATGACATTGGTAAAGTGGTTAAAATCATTTGTGTAATAGTGAATATTAAAGTAGATTCTGTTTATTGAGAACTACTTACAGCTACTGGAGAGCTGTGTATTGAGGAAGGCTATTAATTAACAAGGCACTGTGCATTAGTATGCACAGAGCAGCTGCCCTGTCCTAGTACTTCATTCCTCTTGCTGTCTTTCCCCCTCTACAGCCTCCCTGAGACCTATCAGTAAAGACCTATGAGGCATCTCTGAACCCATTACCACCAGACTCCTTCTACCACCATTCCCACCAGCACTTGGTCCAACCTTATGTCCCTACTGCTTTTCTGCTCTTCTCTTTTTTTTTTTCTTTTTTGTCCAAGTTAAACACTTGTAGGCAGAGATAACTGAACAGACAGCCTGAACAGGGAGAAGACCTGGCCGAGCAGGCACCCACTCCAGAGAGTCTGTCAGGTACCTGGCTCCAGGCAGCCATTCCTTTGACAGCTTTATGGCCGATACTAAAGAGAATCAATATGAGGGCAAGGGGTTGACATTTCATTTTCTAAAAAGTGATCCATTGAGGGCCAATCACCAAGCAGTGTTTATCAGCCTTGGGAAGTGACATTTTTTTTATAGGGGGAGGAGAGAAGGAATCATCTCAAAGCACCTCGACAGGCTCAATTCTCCAAGGTGGCGACTCATAATTAGAAATCCAATGTATCCCGCTATCAATCCTGCCTTAAATAATACAGTGATCAATAAAAGTGGAGAGGAGATTAAGTCATCAAGCTCAGTGATGCTATTTTCTGTTGCAATGGCTTTTAATAAACCTGTCGCTCCACATTACATTTTCATATGTTCTGCTCTTATTGCCAGCATGGAGGCTTTGAGGTGAACACCCACAGAAAGCTATAACAATGCTTGACTACATTTCAGATATTATAACCATAGTGACTTAGCTGCTCTTTAAGACAATTTAAAGAGAGTAAATCAAGAGGAATTTGTACACATTTATAGCTGATGCCATTAAACTGATCATCAGAGATTGACAAAACTTGTGTTCCTCAGATCCCACGCCTCAGATGCAGTAATGGTATGTCCAATTTTATCTCCGAATTACACTGAGGCAAAATCATGCAGATCTTTTTAAATGAGACTGAACACTAAGTTGAAGACAGAAACACACTGTGTTTCTGCTACACTGTCCCCCTATTTGCAGGGCTGTTCCTGATGTACCAGTCGAATCTAGGGAATGAACAAGTACTTGGTAGAAGGCCGTGGTTCTGCTCTGATCAAACAACCATCGACCCATTCTGCTGTTCACTCATATGATGCTGAATGACTGTAGCTTCTATTTTACAGTCATTTCCACACACAGTGGAAGGACTAACTCAAAGATTAATGCAGGCTCACACAGATTACGTCAAAATCACAAGCACAGCAGTCTGATAGCTTAGTTCACCACAGTGTGGTTCTTTATTCCCTGTGTATCAGGAGTCAGTCCAAAAAAATCTACTGTACCCATACCCATTAAACTTAACTTCGAATTACACTAACCACAAATCTCTAGCTGGCTCGATTCTCAATGCCAGTTACTGGGATCAGCTTTGCATTTCAAGGGCAAATAGAGCTGGAACTATTGCCATTACATCACATGCTGTGGTGGTACTAATGTTGAGAAGATCAAAGCTACATGGGAGAAGGCTTGTAATGCAAATGTACTGTTTATGATGCTAATCAAAGAATTTAGCTTTGTTTGGAGGAGACAAAAAGCTCGCTCATGAAAGAAATAGGGAGAGAGAGAAGCTTAAATTCTTACCTCCTGCTGATGACAAAGGCCGCAATGAGAATGACCACGAGAACAACACTGCCAGCCACTGAAACAAGCAGCACTGTGGGATTGGTACCATCGCCAATGATGGGGGAAGGAACTGGAAGCAGAAAAGAGAGCACTAGTGTCAGACAACCTCAAAAAATCAGCCTAGGTAGCACTCAGTGAGGCTTTCTGGCTTGTCGAGGCAGTTTAGAGCAATACTCAGAACTACTTTCAGGCCTTTATTATATAATCATTTGACACAATTTTCCGAGAGGGCCCTAATTAGTTGAATACGTGATGTTTGATAATGATTTTGGGAAGTTCAGTTCACTGGGAACAAGGACTCACTCTCCTTCTCCCCCTTAGGTGTTACTCAGAGGGTATAATGGCTACTCCTTTCACCTTCCTAATTGCTTTCCACTCTTTCTTTTTCTCTCAGTGGCACCAGATGATCACTCCCCAACTGACACAAAGAGAATAAGTTGTCTTAAAATGTCTTCCATCTTCCTGCTGGATTGATTATTTTCAGCTGATAACATTCTGAAGGATGCTGCCACTGACTGGCATGACCTTAAATTGATTTAAACAGAGCTGTATGTACAGAATACAGGCTTCGTCACATCACCTTCCTGCCACTGAAGAGCAAACATTCTGGGGGGCAAATTTGCATGTTACCTTGAACAAAGGGAAAAGCTGTACTGACAACATAATTCAAGCATTCTGTCTTTACAGGACTATGTAAGGGAAAGCGCACGTATGTGAGGTGATGTAGGACATCTAACTGATCTATGTCAATATCTTGCAAAGGGGAGTAACGGAGTTCTATTCCCCTGCAAATGGGATACTCCAAAAACATGTGCAAACGTCTGTGTTTACATTAAACAAAAGAGGTACATAAATCTCTCAAGCATCGATGGCTTCGAAGTATTTATAGGGTGTAAGTCTCCTTCAGCCACGCTGAAGTATTTTCACTGTTAGTGCTGAGAACATATCTGAATGGATGTCTAAGGTCAGATTTGCCACATCACTAATAGTCATGTGATCATGGAGGAACACTTTCCCAAAATAGATATACCACCATCCTGGGCACGGGGAGGAAACTCCCAGTGTGCAGCTCAGATTTTCACTCTTCACTCAAGGAAAAGAAAGAGAGCAGTAGGCATGTTAATACCTGTGTTAGTTGTGAACTCAAACGGTCCACTGAAGTCTCCATATCCTGCTGCTGTCCTGGCCCGCACATGAAATACATATGAAGTCAGGGGGTTCAAACCTTTGATGTCAGTATTCCTGGAGGCTGTCTTCACAATGCGATAGCTGCGCTCATTTTGGTCCTAACAAGAAAACACAGTGGTGATCAAGTAAAAATGCCTCACTGCACCGTGAACCATGGAATCCCACTTCCTTGCCAGAACTGTTATGATGAAAGAAGATGAGTAACAACCATGGAATTCTCAAAATACGTCCCGAGGGCTGCTGCTGTCCGCCTTGCTCAATACCCCGAGCACTGAGTGCTGCACGGAGCTCTGAGCAAGCCAAAAAAGGGCGATAACATGGTAGGTGTGATGCTCATATATCACCGATTACTTAAGAAACCACACAATGAAGTCCTTTGGAAAACAGCCAGGCCTTCAAACATGATCCTCCCGATGAGCAAACATTTCACTTACACATGCTGGCACTCTCTTTTTCTTCCTACCAGTCAGGAGCCATATAAAAAAACTGATCATATATTTCAAAAAAGAAAAGGCTCAGAAAATGTCTTCCAGAAAGCCCAATCTTTAAAATTGTTCCATTTTGGCTGGAAAAGCTGTCAGAAAATGCATTAATCTAGCCTCCCTGAAAATCAGTTGCCTTTTTCTGTATGTGTTAGGGAAGCAAGTAAGTGATTATCCTTATTAAACCTAAAAAGTATGCACGTGTGCAAGAGAGAGAGCATGCGAGCAAGAACAGGTAATTGTTCATTTTTGCAGAAGACCTTCAAAGAAAATAGCTTTTTTCACAGTCCCATAGTTGGGAAGTTATTTGTAGGAAAAATATCTCCCTCTAACTTGGAAAGTATGAAGAATGCAATTTTCTTTCCTTATTCTCTATTAAAAGCCATCCTGCCCGCACCGTCACTCTAAGCAGAAGCTATTGGCAAACAGATCTTATTACTATTACTGTGTTATATACTTCATTATTATACTCCTGTCTATGATGTAAAGCTATATGTCTCACTTCTGCCCAACATTATTGATTCTCACTATAAATACACTTGCTACAAAAGCTTAGTTCCTAGGTAAGAGAAAAAATAACACAATAAACTCATACCATACAGCTGGAACAGCCTATGAGTCTTATTATGTCAAGCAACCATTCAAGTGCATGAAATCCTTAATTGGATGTTATTAAACTGAATCTATTTGGTTTCAAATGATGGAATTCTATCTGGAAACAAATTGAAATTGAACAAAGTAAAAAGTTCTCCCCAAAACTCGGTTGTCCATTTTTGAACAGTACCTTTTCATAGTACTTGACTTCATACTCCAGGATGACTCCATTTGGCCTGTCGGGCTCCAGCCAGGCCAAGGCAACGCTGTGCCTTGTTATCTCTTTAGCCTGGATCAATGCAATTGGGGATGGAGCTGTGAGGAGAAAAATTATTATTATTAATTTAGTTTCAATGAGACTTTTTTTTTTTAATGACAACATAAGCACTTTCAGAAACTGTTTTTCTTGTGTGGGAGTTAGAAGCATTAAGTACATTTCTTGTTTTCTCCAGCAAAACTGCATTTAATTTCTTTCTAATAAAGCTTGTTCTTGGATTCTGAACCACAGTACACAGGCAGGCTTTGGAGTAACACTACAGCTGCCAAAGCAGCATAATGTTCATGATGCCTAGGTACAAACCTCCACAACAGGCTAAGACACTAAAAGATTCTGCCTTATTTATTTATTTTTTTAAACCTTTGTTAGGCACAGTGCATAGACTTGTCCTTATGTTTTGGTCCATAACGATTCTCTTCTTCCATCTCCTGAAATTAATTGGCGTTAATTCATTAGCTATTTGCTCTACAGAAATTCCTGAAGGACTAATGCGGCTCTCTCTAAAGCTGAGAAAATTTTGCCACTGAATTAAGTAAGACCAGAATAAAGCTGAAAATGTAAGAATTTGGACCGTCTCATGAAAACCAGGGAACTTGTATTTCAAGCGACTGAGCCAGCTTGCCCAGGTCTGTGCGCAGAGCCTGCAGATCAGGGCCAGATTCTGGCTCTGATGGCTCCTTCTCAGCCAGAAGACACCAGAGAGATCAGCCTCCCATGCACCAAACTGGCATAAGCTGACCCTGCCCCACATGACACTATATGGATGAGATGAATAGAAGAAGTAGGATGGCACTGCCAAGGGTATGGCTGCATGATTTTTGGAAAAACTCTGCCTAGCAACAAGCTATACTCAAAGATTCTTTAGACTGTATCTGTGAGCAGTAATAAGGGCTGCAACAAAGAAGATAATGGAAAACATCTCATTGTGTGCCCTACACTTTCAATAGAGCCCCTGCTAATGCTGAAGTTCAGATTTTTGACTGGTGGGAGGACAATGCATTATCCCTTTGACTGTGACAGTAGCAGGCTCACGGCTGTGCTGGGGGAACAGGTTTTCTGAAGATTTATGAACCCGGCTGCCCCTCTCTTGCTGTTGTGTTGCTGTGTGGTCACGTCTCTGGCCAGCTGTTATCAAGCTCTTTTGATGCTGACAATAGCTGGTATAAATGGCAGAGTCTCCGGGGATAAAAAAGGACATTCATGAAATTTTTAATCTTATCTAACAAAGCTGTCCTGTAAAACCAGAGATTAGAGGTCTTCTTAAACGGAATATATTTCTTCTTTTGTCCTCGGAAGCTGCAGACATGTTGCCCTTCCTTTGCATCTTTCCCCTTCTCATTGTTTCTTTTTCTACTCTTAACTTCACTATGACGGTCCATGAAAGTGTTAAGGAGAGAAAAAAGTTTCCTTGAAACACATATCCTTGAAAACTACCGAGAAAGACAAATAAATAAAACAGTCACAATAAATGAAAGGAAAATTGAATGTTGAAAGCCTCAAACCTACTTGACCATATCAGACAGTTCTGATGGAAGTGAAAATAACCAGCAGACGCCACAAAGTCACAAAAGGGTGTCTCCTCTTGATGTGAAACCATCAGGGAGCTGCTTCCTGATTTACTGTTTGACAGTTTGGCATCTCTGTTAGAAATGCCTCCAGAACCTTTCTCTCTTTTTCCTTGTCTGTCTCTCACACACAAAGGCAAATATTGGCTGACAGAGGAGACTATAAACACAGCCAGCAGGGAGGATCCAGGTGTGCTCCATCACGTTGTATCTGTGGCATGACTGCAAACCTCCTTAATAACCTCACAGTTCCTCGGCAGAGGATAGCACTTTTTTTTTTTTCCCCTTTGCAGTAAGAATGCCACTCAGCTAATAAATTAGGAATCAGATTTGTTACCCTAAACCACTCATGACGTTACTGATAAACCAACCAGAGAGAAATCTGCTTAGTTAATCCGTGCCTCATGTAGGGCAGACAGGCAATTCTTTTTACTGAGAATCTTTCACTTATGCCGGTCTGACCTCAAAAATGGCAGAGAGAAAGTTCACTTTCCTTCCTTCATCCTCTTTTTAACCTCTTTGGTTTCCCATTTTGTTTCTGCCGGCTTTTAGATTGGAATTTACTGAGTCCTTCAGTATCGGGCTGATAAGTGCGGTACGAAAACACATTTCTCCCCTGTTGTAAAGCGGCTGTTTACAGCAAGAAGAATAAATATAAACTTCCACTCCTGGAGAAAGATGATGAGTTTTATAACAGTTTCAAATGTCCTTCCTCGCATCTCTCAAAAACAGACAGCTGATCTTAGGCACTACTCCATACTGGAATGAACAACCCGCTCCTGGCCTCGGGGACAGGAAAGGACACGTACATCAGCTCCTTTCTTAATTCTCATAATTGTAAGAATGGCCCTACTTTTACCTTCCTATCCTTTGCACCTATCAAACATTAATCATTATTCAACTTTATCCTACTTTAAATCTATTTTTCTGTCTTGTACTGTGCTGATGGCCAATTTGCTTCTCAGTTATTGTTTTGGCTGTATATTCTGACTCTGTACGCTGTAAGAATCCTCAGAGTGTTGAAGTCAAACTACAGGATAAAGTACCAAAATGACAAGAGGCTGTCAAGGAATTCTCCAGCATTTCTGCAGCACAGACCTACACTGGTCTGTCCTATAGACAGACCTCGAGGAACTGCACTGAGCAACCACAGGCAGTACTCAGTTCTCTCACTCCGTGAATAAAATCCTCCTTTTCCAATTCTACTTTGTCCAAATACCCCTGCAAATCAGGTTTATTTGTGCGTTTCCCGTGATCCACCAGGTGGCCAGTAGAAGTCACTGCTGGATGACTCGGCTTCTGGGAGGACACAGACTCTGGGTCTCCTCAGTCCTCTACATGGCTGTGCACGGCCTGAGCAGCAGGCTGGACAAACAGATGTCACCGTGCCAGCTCATCACACCAATCCCGGCAGCAGGGACTGCCTTCTGGGTGAGCTTGTGCAAAACACTTACATTCTCTGTTCTTCTGCCTTTTGCCTTTAAATTTCCTCTTAGGGATGACGTAAAGATGAACATGTAACAGATTGGGAAATGATTCTTTGATCACAAGCAGAATCAAAGGCAGAATCTTATATGTGCGTGGGCAACTGTTCAGTACAGACACACATTCCTCCATAAAAGATACTGTGGATAGCTTGACTCGAAAGAGTAGTGTACACAGCTAAGATGTTCACAATAAAATCCCGTAACACTTTCGGGAGAGAATGGAAGACCTCCTTGCCTTTCACCGTTTGCGCTTTCCTCTTCCCTACTCCCCGACATTCGGAAAGGAATACTTAGCAAAAATTTGTTTCTGATCCATCATTGCTTCTAACAGCAAGTTGTTCCGCCCCGCGGGCACGGGCAGCACGCACAGCACAGCAGTCCCAGCAGAGCAGCCCACCTCCCAGGGAAGAACAACAAGGCGTCCTGGTATTCCAGAGGGGTCCCCTTGAACTAAAGCAGCAAGTGTAACTTTCTTAGTTCAAAGCTCAGCAGTTCCTCTCTCTCAAAAAACTTCACTCCCTACTGATGTGAATGTTGCAATTTTCTTTTATCTACTTCCTCAATAACCTGCCATTAAACACCTACTAGTATCTTTATTACTGCAGTTCCGAGCTTCTGGCCTACAGAGAGAGAAAGAGCACAGATGTACTACAAAAACTTCACCCAAATGCCATAAAGCCATATCCCAAGGCTAGTAAGTGCTGAATTATAACAGTTTTTGAGGCACTTTAAAGGATGGGAAAGGCAGAATGCCAGTTTTTCATTACTGGTTCAAATTAAGGAGTGGGGGGCATAGAATTAAAAAAAAAAAAAAAAAGACAGAGAAATAAATAGATGCAATAAAGTCCCTGGCATGTAGGCATCCATGAGTGAAAACAGCCCTTTATGAAACTATACAGAACACGAGTGCTCAGATATCAAAGACACACAATGCCCAGTCTTTTAGTGAAGATGCCTTCTTAACCACAGCAGGGTTTACTTTCCACTCCCCATGATTTGAATTTAAATGGATCGTGTTTACTCAAGGGGTCTTTCACTGATTGAAAAATATACCCCCAGTTTGTACATTATCTCAGCTAAATTCAAATAACATATTTAAATTTAATTACTTGAAGCTTAGGGGTTTTCATGCTTTTCTTTTTTCCCTCAATTGCGCACAACAACACTTATTTGTTCTTATCAATGGCTATGTGCTTTGTCAAGCATCAAAATTAAATGCTTGAAAGCACTAATGATGTTACTGTGATTAAGGGTTTTTACCTTCCAGGGTAGATACTAAAAGCCTGTTCCATTATTAATTACTAAAAAAAAAAAAAATTCTCAGAATCTAACACCGAAGAAAAGTCCTCTTAGAAATCAAAACAAGAAAATAAAAGAGCTTCTACTAATTGCAACAAAATACATTCAAGGAAACCTGACACATTTCAGCTTTTCTCTTTAAATATTTACCTTGTAATATTGTGGGTTTTTTGCATGGCATTTTGTAAATTATATTATCAAATAACCTCACAGCAGGAAAAGGATACACAGCACAGAGAATCAAATGTTTTTAATCATTTCTAAAGGCAACATTCTCCAGACCAGATCCTGATACTTTTTTTCCATGTAAGAGAGCAATGTACTCTCCCACCTGCCACAGTGACCCCAAAGCAAAGGAAGGCAGAAGCATCCAGCCCCTTGCAGCTACCTCCACCAGCCTAAATTACAAAGAAAGCAGCTCTGCTCTTTCCCAAAATGCTGATGCTGAGCCCAAGCAGCCTCTCCCCTTCACCCCCACCTCCTGCCCACACAGACTGCTCCGGGCCCCCTGCTTCGGAGCACCACCACCCCTGTGCTCCAACAGCTCCCACCACCCCACTTGGAAACAAAGGGGAATGCATTGTACCGTGACCAAATTTCCAGACATATGTACAGCATATGTATAACCCATACATGCACATAAGGATGAGCACATGAGAGGTTTTCGCGCTTGTGAACCTATTTGCACACACAGAGTCGAGATGTCTACGCACATCTGAGGAGCTGAGCCGAGCCTGGCACTGCCGTTCCTCGCTGCCAGGATGACAGCTACACGTCTCTCCTGGGCTCCAGCACCACTGCCGGCTGCATGCGCGCTTTCAAAATTAACCATACACGCTTTGTAATTTTTTTCATTAATCCCTACGCATATGTGGAGCAAACACTTCTACAAGTGATAACTGGACCAGGATAGGACTTGGACAAGGACCCAGGAGGCGGATTACTCAACTGAGCCACTGGAAGCCTCCCAAGACATTCCCTAGCCCTCTGTCTTCCCAGCGCCTGCCTCTCCCTCCCCAAGGAATGACGACGGGCGAGGAACCGCTCCCAGCCTGGAGACAGGGACAGGCCAGGAGTCACGCCAGCCCTTCCAAGCCTTAGCACTTAAAGCACAGACTTTTAAGTCTGCACCACTGGAGAAAAATGCCCAAGGTTATTCACCCACATCTGAAAGTCCTGGCTGACAGAACGTGAAGCGGTGTGACAGCTGAGCTTGGCCTCTTTCCTCAGTCCCTCTAATCAGCCGTAATACTTCAGCAACCAAATCTTCCTTCCTTGGTACCAGACATGATGCTGCTCAGGAAAAGAACCAGCTCAGCCACAGGGCACTCTCCTGGGACATCTTCATCCCAAAATGAATGGCACACATGGTCTTTCCTCTTGTTCAGGCTTCACAACCCAGAGCCTTTGAGCTCTAAGAAAAACAAGTGACAAGCGCTCAGACCTAGGGACCAGCCCACGTCAGTTATGTTTATAATGATGTGTTCATAAAGGAAGGGGCTAGAAAATGAGATTTTAAAGACTGTTAACACTGCATTATTATGTTTTAAACATTTCCTCTGTTTTAAAGATTTCATTTCTTGCCTCTCCCAAAAGAACCTGCACTGCAAACCTTGCCAAACCACAAAAGCTGGCTCTGACTTGCATCAAATCAAAAGCCTGCAGAAAAACCCAGTCTGTTAGCAGCAACAAATAGTAGTAGTTGAGGATTATTAGAGTGCTGGATATTTACCATCCTACTCCAGCTTCAGTTCTTGGAGCCACGCAGCAATTGCTGTGGATCCATAAAAGCCTGGGTATTTTCTGGGCTGTACATGTCAGTTTTAGCACCAGAATTGCTCTCATTTAGAGCAAGCCCACTATAGGAGCTGAGGGCTGACCATAGTTCCCTACAGACCATGTCAGGAACAGCAACGAGATGAGGGTGACGAAGATCTCACACACCCAGGAGACAGCTTGCCCTGGCTGCTCATTTCTGGGGACCAGCTCTTGGCACCCACACACCATTTTCAGGTGCTGGCCCTCCAGTTGTGAAGGCCAAATCACGATGTCAGTGAGTGCAACGCAGGACTGGAGTAACTCCAGAGATCTGCATCTGCAACCCACAATCCCACAATTGCCTTCAACCAGAAAACTACAAAATCTACATAACATTTAGCAAGAGATGTGTATTACAGCTCAAGCATGGGGACTGTTTAGTCTGAGAACTGCTTGTTTTCTTTCTGCTAGCTTGCTAAGAAATCCTGTTGGCATGTTCTGACAAGGATAACTTAATAGCTGCCAACAGAAACATGGCAGAATACTGTGTGTGCATTTCCTGCATGTATGAATGCCAGTTTAAAACAAACAGGAAAACAAGGCTTCCAGTGGAAGGCAATTTATAAAAATCTGTCTGAACATTACAACCACTTAAAAATCAGCAACAAAACATTTCTAAATGCTTAAGCTATAATGATTAACACAAGAAAGGTGAACGTACTTAGTGTTGTAAATTGCTCTAAGAAGTTCTACTGCTACAAGCAATTTGTTAAGATTTGGAATTAGTCAGCAGCTCTCTGACCTGAGCAGGTTTAGAGCCGCTGGTCACAAAGCAGGTCACGCTGCAGTTACTCTTCCCTCCAGCTGAGGTTAGAATCTGACCCAGGATAAACAAAAATAAATTCTGTAGCCTAGAGAAGCTAACAGGGATGCTGTGACGCTTTATACTGCATGGAGAGCAGCAGAGAGAAGGGGCCACGCAGCCTGGTCAGAGACTGCTGAAACTCCCAGAGCTCTCCTTTAGGACCTGAACCAGCCACACTTGGAGGCAGGGTCCTGTGACCCCAGTTTGTACCAAAAACGTCTGAGAATCACTCCATTACCTCCCACCTGCAGAAACCCCTGATGCTGGGACTCAGCATGGCTGTGAGGGAACCAGAGCAAGAAACTGCAGCCCATAACCTCAAGTCATTAAAACAGACCATGATGTTGGAAGTAGGGCATTCCCCAGCCTCTCTAAATATGTGGTCTGGATCAACCTGACCACTTACCCCACCCAGGGCAGCTCCACCTCACCCGCACCACATCGCTGCTCCTCCTGGGAAGCGCGGCAGCCGCAGGAGCGCTGCTCTCCCCAGCACAGCCCGTCCTCCCCGCTGCGGTGCTGCGAGGGATGGGGACCTGCTGAGCTGCCTGGCCAAACCAAACTCCCTCTCCAGCTCCTTCTGCAAGGAAATCAAAGTTAATCTCCAAGACGCATGAAACACCCCCCGCTCCCCAACACCCATGTCCTAAGCCTTCCTCAAGTCAAGCAGCCATCCAGCTATTCTCCCTATTCTTCCATCCTTCTGCCCCCAGAGAAACTGGGATGTGTCTGCATGTGCTTCATGAGCTACCTGATGAGGGGGGTAAAGCTGTTCTTACACACTAGAAGAGCAATGAAATAACTTTCTGCTTCTGTGCCCTGCAAACCTCTTGTCCCATGCAGCTGTTCAGCCTCCTCTAATAACGTATCAACAGCCAATGAAACAATACTGAACATACTGACTGCTCCTATCAATATCCCAAAGGGGCAACACTCTATCTCACACTGCAAAGGACAGCTCTCATGTGACACATCATGCCCGTACCTACCAGAAGCCACTGCTGCTTCTCTCTCAGACTCACACCAAGCCCCCTGAGCACGCTGTTACCTCGACATCGTGCGTCAGCCACCAAGGGGCAATGCAGGACTTGCTACCCAAGGCAATGCACCTTAATGCTGTTCTCCCTTGGTCTTGCACAGATACTTTTTAGTTACTTGAAACACAGCTGTCTAGATGATACATAACTGTTAAATAACTTCCTCTGTCACTCAAACTCAGCACTAAGAACATTAGAGTTTGAAAGAATTGCTTAAAAGCTTTTTGAAATCAGACAAATAAAAGCCTCTGCCCTACCTACTTACATGCTTGGGAAACACTGAAGTATCTTCTAAACAAAATAAATAAATAGATGTTATGACTCATTTTCCCAAAGCAGCATTTGCTATTTTAATAAATAGATTTGGCCACATTGCCTCATCCTGGCTTCTGAAGTGCTTTGGTAATAGCAGAGTTAGGCCTTGCCATTTGGGTTTCTCGGATCAATCATCCAACATCAGAAATGCCAAGAACCTTGGAGAGAGAAGAGGTAACAGAAGCACAAACCCTTTGCTCCCACTGCGACGCACCGAAGTGATGGGCTCCAACAGCACCTGCAGAGCGGGCTTCAGCCGTGCCCTCCCGAAGAGCCAAAACCCAGGACACACCTCACAATAAAAAGCACAATTCCCACTGTAACAGCTGAGCACAGTAAGCTGTTTTGAAGTTCCCAAAGTTACAGAACTTAATTTTTATTCACTTTAAGGTCCATCCCACCGAAGAGGCTGCGCACAAGGACAGCAGTTAAGTATTTACATTCCAGATGGTCAATATGTAAGTTTTATATAATTTATATATAATTTTATGTAAATTTTAATTATAGATGTTATTCAGGACATTTGGAGGAGCTCTGGAAAGCACCTTCACTTTGAAGGTTAGATGGGCTGCCCAGAGACTCTGGAGACAGAATGAAGTTTCAGGTTTTCTGGGCTCACATCAGCGGAGCTTTGTGGAGGACACTGCTCTGACAGCTCCTGGAGATCCACAGTCCTAGGATACCCCACCAAAGATCTTCTTGAGTGGGAAAAAAAGATACTTTGTGCTTTTGGAAAAGTAACAGAATTAGAGAGGGGCACACCAAGTTCTGCTGGGCCTTCACACTCACAGCTCTGCTCACAGATCCTTTCACCAGAACTGAACTATGCCCATTTTCCATCACTGCAACATGCAGACTTCTTCAGGAAATTAAAAACCATAAATAGAGCTGATGAGAGAGAGAGCTATGTTCTGCACACAGTGCTGCTGGAAAAGCAAAGCTACCTGAAGTTTGTTGTTCAGCAAAAAAAAAAAAAAAAGCAATGAGGGACAAACTGGGGAAGAGCCTTAAGCTTCCTGAAACACACAAACCTTGAAATTAAAATCCTAGCTCATGATGTCAGCAACTGATTACATCATAGGTGGCACATAATTAAACTTACATAGGGGTTTCATTATTTTAGTTTTATGCCGGATACTAAAAACTAGTGCATTATTCATTTAGAAAGTGTGTCAATTAGAAACACCCCAAATGGATAAGCAATTAAATATTGCAAGTGGCTGCCTCAGTGGAAAACAGCCAGGAGGACAGTTGGTAAACCTTCCTGTGCAACGCAAGCGCCGGTGCAGTCTGAGCAATTCCAGCCCTCAAAATAAATAAATAAATCAACCTCAAGAGGTCACGAAGATTGGGGCTGCGCAAAGAACTCTGCCCTGCTCGTTTCCTAGAGCAGCGCTGAGCTACAGTGCTGGGCCCATCTCTGCTGTGATAACAGTGGTCCCAATCAGCTCAGCAATGGCACGTTGCTCTGCATTCTGCTCCATGGCCCAGCTCGCAGCACAGCGGGAAAGCCCAGCAGCACCCTGCTACCGAGCGGGGAGAGCCCCGGGGCCCCTGCAGCAGCTCTCCTGGGGTGCTCATGGGCTGCAGCCGATGGGGATTGCAGTGAAAAACGCAACCTTCATTCAAAAGCCTCAGTTCTTCTTCTAACAGTAAGCAAAGCACTTCTCAGCATTATGTCTCTCCTCCTCATAAGGTTCGTGCTTTTAAGTTCACTGTTATCATCAACAGGTCCACAAATTTGATTATCTTATTTGCAGCAGACAAAGCTGATAACCGCTACTGAAGGATCCCCCTGACTCGGGGCGAGCTGGGGCCCTCCTGTGCCTCAGAGCCCCTCCAGCCAGTGGTGGCTGCAGCTCAGCAGTACCCAAAGACATCCTCTGCTTAAAGAGGAAAGGCACTCCTGCAAGCCGTGCTAAAGCAGTCTCCCTCTGCACCCAGTCCACTCTTCTCACACAGTTCTTCCAGCACGTGCATGACCGTGGCGGTAACTCCAGCCCGGGCGGTGCAAGCAGCAGGCGCGAGGCCGGGCAGCAGGGGCCCAGCACACGGGGCCTGCAGCACCACGACAGCCCGCACATCCCCGCAGCCCCCAGGCCCCCACGGGGCCACCTCGGCCCGGAGTGCCCGCAGAACAGAGCTCTCAGCCACCCGCACGTCCCACTCGCCTTCTGCCTCATTGATGTGCACGCAGTGTCCTGATACACGAGAGGGAAGGATGCAGCCATTCCATCCGCGTTCCCCTTTATGCTAGGAAGACAGATGGAGGCTGATTCAGAGGAGGGATTTAAAGAACGCACTATGTTATCTAGACAAGCACAATCTTCCAGGGAGCTGCTGGAGCGGGCTGTCTTGAGATCACGCCTTTATTTGTTTGCTAAAATAAATGGACAACACACAAAGCTCAACTCGTGTAGGAGGTTCCTTTTCGAGCCCTCTATTCCTTCCTATTTCACTCAGCCGAAACGCTCTAACTCTATTATTTATTGATGGGGCCATTTAATGGCACATAGAAAATTAAAAATAATAAAAAGCTAATTAAAAACTTCAGTGCTTTCCTTTTAGTCTTCAAAAATCTACAGAACTGAAAGACATTTACATCCAGAGCCCATTACGATTTAAGGGGTTTTCTCTCTGTAATAATCCACGGATACTTTCAATGGATTTTAATGTAGACAAAACCAAAGAGATTTTATTGAACTGTAAAAGTATTTAATAAAAAATCAGAACCAGTCAATCTTCTTTTTAAGACTAGGTAATAGAATTCAATAGCAGGGATAAAAATCCTAATAAATTCTACAGGAAGAGTTCAGAGAGCTGAGACCGATGTCATAATTTCCTTTAAAGTTCAGTAGGACTTTTCCATAAGGGACAGTTTAAAACGTAAATGACCAAGGGGATAAAATACAGATGCCATAGCTTCCTACACTCCTCTAGACTACATTAAAAAAAAAAAAAAATCTAAGAACATACAATTTTTGTTGTCATCAGCTTACAAATCAGAGCTTTCACAGCCTGTGAACCTGTTTTCCGAGCGTAGTGCTGTGGCTCCTGGGATCCCAGCTCCCCAATTTAGTAATGAAGGCAGATTACGTTAATCTAAGACGACGCCATGAAATCCTCGGAGCAGCCGCAGATAGAGGCTCCGCGCTCGCCTCCTTTGTTTGGGCGGGGAAGCCCCCCGGAGCCTTGCCATGGCAATAAAGGGCTCCCTGCACGCCAGTTCACACGTGGGGCTCAATCTGAAGTGACATTTCTCTATGAAAGGAGCAGTATTCACTCGTGTGCTCAGCATTTTGATGTCCTCCAAAATCTGGCAAACATGATTATAGAGATCCAGCGGACATGCCACAGCTCTATTTAGCCCTCATGGTTCAGTGCAATGCTATGCAAAAAAATAAATAAAAAATAACAGGCTGCCTTGGGATGGCATTCTGGGAATAGCATTTCATGCATATGGATGGGCTTGACACACTTTCTGCAGCTCCTCATGCAAGGACAGAAGACGTGCGCCAAATGGGGCTGCTCTGCCCATCCCTGCCAGGTCAGCTCAGTGTCCTGCCCTTCAAACTGAGCCAGGGCAGAAACTTGGGGACTCGGGGACCGGCTCTGTTTATTTGTGCTACTCTGCATGGCATTTTAATTAGTAACTGTGCGGATTTAAAGCCTTTGAATGGACACACAGGGGCAGTTGTGCAGCCCAGCTTTTGTATTTTCACTCTCTCAAAAAAATCGTGTTTGAGGACATCAGCAGGGGGTTAATGGAAGCTTTGATAAAATTCTCCGAAGCCTTTTCTTGTTGCTCAACTACAGACTGGACTCTGCTGCCTTTCTGGCTGTTTTCCTATTAATTTAGTCAGCTGCAAAAGCAACTAGAAAATGTAGAAGCCCAGCTAAACATCTGGTAGTCACAAATGCTCTGGGGCAAAGTCCTTCCACATCCAAACACTTCCTTGCAAATTGCTGAAGGCAGGCACTCGGACTGGCTGGCAAGGTCAGCGTGCTGCTGGTGGAAGGGAGCGAGCAGGTACGCACCCAGGGCAAAGGAGAGCTCCCGGACCGCACCGTGATCCCTGTCAGCTCAGCAGCTATTCATCTGTTCCTCCACAACCGAGAGCAGAAATCAGATTTGATGCCTTTTGAAAGTCTATTCATATAATTACAAATACAGTCGACGTTAACCAGTCCTGAAATTAAACACCTTTTTCCTGAGGTGGATATGTAACAATCCCCATTTTCCACAGCAAACATGAGATCTTTTTAAAACTGTGACCAAACCTTTATTTAAATGCTGCAATTACTTCTTGGCACTACCTGACACACAACTTGTCTGAGCTGCTCACTGAACCCTGAAGCTGGTTATTTACTAAGGATCTTTAGAAAGAGCTTTTTTTTTTTTTTCCCTTCCGACCAGGACTTGTATCCCCCACCTTGAATACAAATTCATGGAAATGGGTGGTGCAGACGGCTTTGCCAGCAAGCAGGCTGTTGTTATTTTAATTATTATTTCTTTGTGGAAAGCTGCAGTTACCTTAAAATAATAACTTAATCCCTCCCAACAATAGTCTTCCCGGTTTTGTTTCAAAGGCAGCAGCATGTATGCTCAGAACCACGTACTTATTACAGGCCATCAGTTAAAGCCGATGCGAGAACAGAGCTGTTGGTACCAAACTCCCACTTGCATCTGCCAGCTTGGAGAAACTCCATGCTCAGAAACATCATCTGACACACGCACTTAAACGTGCAAGGGAAGAAATCTGAAATGGCCAACACCTGACATCCCTGGGCTGCTAAGAAATCTCTCGCTAAACACTGACACCTGCCAACCCAAAGGCATTCCTGGCTGCTTGCTCCCATACAATTCCCAAATTTCTTGTGCTGGGATCACTTATCTTTGTGGATCTCCCACCACGTTTCTGTCTGAAAGGTCTGTGGTTTCCCAAAATACATTATTTGGTTTGTTTCACAAGTCCCTGCGGTAACTCCCTGCGATGCAAATCTCCCCAGCAGGAGCCAAATTCCCCGGAGAAGGCAGGCGAGGACGGACGGGGCAGGTGGAACCCTACAGCAGCTGACAACTCGTCCCAGCCCTTCTGCATGAAAAACGAGGGGAGGGGTTGCTAATTGCGTCTAGCAGATAAGTGCAAAGCCTTAGAAACCACACTGGTTTAGATTCCAAATGAGAAAGTTGCATACAATTAGCCTGGAATTCTGCAAGATGCTGCAACAAATCACTCGGAGTGTCACGCTCACGTATCACCCCTGCTTACCAGTTCTGAATCTCTTTCCTTACTGAATTCACGCCTGACACAGCTCCATTTGAGGAACAAGGAGACTGCTGATCCGTCACCCTTAGTACAAACACCTTTAAAGCAACATAAAAACACCCCTTTGCAACTCCCCTTTTCCATTAGTCTGACATTTTGCATTAAAAAAACACAGCAGTCAGAAGTATGAAACACATCCCGTGCTCCGGACATCTGGCACACACCCAGCTGTTTGTCAGGGGATCATTTTAAATCGGGCTTTCGGGGAACGGAGGGGCCAGGGCACTGCAAGTACTCACACACGCCCAGGCACCAGCACGAGTTTCCTCCCAGCCTGCGCCTGCAGAAAGGCCCCCTGGAACGGGCTGTTTGTATCCTTTGGCAGCAGGAACCAGCAACTGGAAAGGGTGGGACCGCACTGGGAGCGAGCACTTCGAAAAAATCAGATCAACTCCTGGAGGCTGTGAAGCCTACGGCCAGACACTGCTGTGCCCAGCAGCAGGACAGCCACTGGGGCAGCTCCCACTGCACAGCTCCAGCCCCACAGCACCCGGCCCCGTGCTGCCCACCCCCGGGAGCTGGGCAGCCCCAGAGCCTCCACGGGCCCTGGGAAGGGTGATGCTGATCTTTAGAGCATCTGTTAATTTTACTTGCCAGTAGTAGTTTAAGGGTACTGATGCAGTCACATAAAGAAAAGTCTGCAATTGAAATCTAATTAACAATGTCTTTTGATGTTTCGCTACAGAGCAGTTCTTTATAGATAAGTTATAAATATCCAAGAAAGGAGCGTATTAAAAAGAAAATACTGAAAGCCTTAGGTTTACTGGCTTTGGCATGTTTTGCTTTTGATCTGCCTGAGCAGCTATTACTTTGTCGATATATGCAGCGTGCACTGACCAAGGGCAATGCATGGCCATGAATTTTTACTGACTGCAGATTCGGTTCTGCACGGGCTAAGCCACACTGGCAGAACGTGAGACCCCATGTGCATTTCCCGTGCTGTTCAGCACAACACGTGAGGAATGCTAATCAACATTTGAAAGGAAACGTGGGCTTCCAAAGAAGACCCACTGAAATGCAAAATGGGAATATATTCCCCTACCAACAAGTCCAGTAGAGCTTGCGAGCCATCTGAAAGCAGGCAGCTCCCACTTCTTCCCCCCTTGTTCCTAACTTAAAACACCATCAGCCTCAAGGGATCTTTTGGATTTTTTTTTTACTAACAAAATTAAGAACATAAACAAACAAACTGACCTAAAGGCCAAATAAACCTGAGTAGCTGCTGACATTTCCCTTCCCTGCCCGGAACGCCAGTACTTCAGTTCAGCGCCGTTTGCCCATCACAGCTGCAGCCCGTCCCAGAAGAAGCCTCCATCCCCACGGGCGCTGCCGGCACTGCTCCTGGTGGCACCGTGACCCACTTTGGCTCCTGCCTGGGAACGAGGCTGGGCTGCAGGCGGTGCTGAGGGACTCAGCAACACCCAAAGGGGAAGGATGGCAGCACACGGGCCACGCCGCGATGGAGCAGAGACGGAGCAGACAGCTAGACAGGCACACGTGGGGGTCGGAGACAAAGGAGCTGGGAGGGAGGAGAGCACAGGAGGAGGAAAAATGGGACAGGGAGGCTGAGATATTCATAAGATCAGTTCTTGATCCTCAGCACAACCAGCGTGAAAATATCTCGTCAGATGCAGTGGGAGAAAGCGTAAGTTTATTTATTTATACTGTTCTTTTCATCCTAATTGGCACATCCTTCTCCACCTACCTGAGATAGTCCACTTAAGGACACACTGAGCCCACGGTACCTAACAAGGTAACAAATCACCAGGCACTCTGTTTATTCTGAAACAGCAAGCATTTAACTCTGAAAGCAACGGCACACGAAGGAAGCCCATCCCTCACAGAAGCCGGACCCAAACCCTGCGCTCACCGCGAAGCCGGGCCGGGCACCTGGGCAGCCAGGCTGCAAGCTTCCAGAAAATACAAAGTGTTCAGTGCCCCTTTGAAAAAACAAAAGCTTCCTGCTTGCTGTGAACAAGGTCTCTTTATTAAGAGATTTACTTTTAATTTTGAACAGCTTCAGGGCATTATCCTTAGTGAAAAGAAAAAAAAAAAGATGGAGCCTGGAGATGTTTGAGCTGTTCAGTCAGCTGCCTGGTAGGGCACTGAAATCTGCCTCTGTGCAGCACCATATCAAACTGCCCGCCTGCATCTCCTGCACGAGTCCTTTCACATTTTCACATTTTTAAAGGATGGAGAAAATGCTGACTTAATTTGAACAAAAACAGCCAGGCACAAAAGTCACTGCTGCTCGTAGGGGCCCTCAACATCAGTGTTGCCCAGCACTCACCGGGATAAGGTGCTGGCTGCAGGTGCCAGCAGCTCAGGGTTCCACCTTCTGCTTTTTTAATTTCTTTTTAATCTTATGTGGAAGAAGAGTGGCAGGCCCAATCTTAAAAAACTCAAAAACATTATTATCCTAAACATATATAATAGTAACCTGAATTCACCATTCAAAATTCTTAAAATGTCACAACACTGAAGTGTTTCATGAGGAGACAGAAATGTTTACTTGATTCAAAGACTGAAATTTAGGTTCTCTCTATTTTTTATTTTTTAAAGAAATGCTATAAAAAAAAAAAACAGGACCTTTTCAAAGCAAGCAGGAAAAATACTTTTTCAAATGCTTTTTGATCCTACTTTGAATGGCAAAAGCTTATTTTCATTTAAACATTTTTCTACAGTATTGGAAACTGAAAAGAGTTTCTAAACAAAGGTGGAAAGTAAACAGCCACATTTCATTATCTCCTGGGGTAAAATGGCAAAAGCAAACAAAAAAACACCTGTGCCTTTCAACTGCACCTTTTCTGTCATTGCAACACATTTCTTCAATTTTGTGTTGAATACACCAGTAACTGATTTCTCATTGTTTTCTGTTGCCTCCAAACACATGCCTTCTTCAGGGGCTGGCACCAATGCAAACAAACATACAAATAAGAGGATTTCTGTTTCTAACATTAAAAACTGTGTTGTATAATTTCTTTTAATTTTCTGCAGATTATATGGCTGCATATTTGGGCAGTCAGTTTGAGATTGTTCTTAGGATGAAGCATTTCCTGGTCCCTTGCATACGCATCATCCCTACTGAATTTAACTCTAAGATACAGCTCTTGTAATGACAAAATTCCCCAGCATATGACCCAAAAGTCTGCTCATATTACTAAAAAAAGCCATGCTAACAACATTTTTTTCCTATCAAATTTTGGAAGGCACATGCATAGATAGCAAAAATGATAGAGCACTTTACAGATTTTCAGTGTTGGTAGCTTTGTTTTTATTAGCAAAAGGGGGGGAAGAGTTTTGTTAAAGGAGGAACTTGACTCTAATCTTTCTTATTTAAGAAATTGCTGCAATGAACCAAGGTAGCTTGAGAAAGGTGTAGGATCAGGACTGTGCCTATGGCAGTGCTCTGTCATGACATGATTTCTTTATAATGAAATATAGTGAAGGAAAATGAGTGGCACTGGAATTTTAATGCACCCCAGACACACATTTATAATGATTAAACAGATTAGTACTTGTAAAACCCAAGGGTCCAACTTTACAAACCTTTACTCAAGCAAGTAGTTTCACTGAAATCAATGGGATTATTTGCATATGTAAGGACTTAATTTATCTTAGCTGAGATCTATAGGTTTAGGCCACATATTTCTATTTAGATCTTCTACACAGCAGAATACAAAAGTTGTACAAAGAAGGGAAGAAAATCAGCACCTCAGAGTTAATTTTCACGTGTCTCAGTACAGTTTTCTCCAGCCCTCTGAAGCATTTGATAGACTGAGCATGTTTTATAATTGGAAATGTTGGCAAAAATACAAATTTCCTGATGTGAAGAACTGCTACTCATGGATAATAAAAAAAATCAATTGTTATTTGCATATTCAATCAGATTTCAGTTTGCATATTAAAGCATAAGATGGTGGAATTTTCACACGGTAGATGGATGCCACTCATTTATGCATATATGCATCTACTAATCCTTACACATGCCAAAATCAGTCAGAAATGCTCTTTGCTAGGCATTCATAGCACAAAAACACTGTCCCTGCTGCCATTCTCAACCCTCTCTTTTTGTACAGCGTATGACAGCATTCTCCCAGAGCTTTCTCCTATGAGTCTGCCTTTTCACCAGGCAAAATGATAGTTTGGATTTTTGAGTTATAATTTAAAAGGGATACTGTATCATTGTACTGTCAACTGCACGCGTAAAGACCAAAAAAAAATGGAGCAGATTTTTCAAAGAAGCTTCACTGTGGACTTGACAACTTTGCTTGCAACCGTGACTGCAAAATTAAACATACCTCTCACTGTTAATACTGAAGTGCACTGGATTACAGCTAGCATTTGCAAGTTTTGATTATGCACACCTATTTTTCACATGCCTCTGCTAGGAAACAGAATTCACAATACGTATATATATATATACCCCAGTATTTTCAGAATATACAGTATTGATATTGTCCCATACACCATAACCCCACAGATAAATGGGAGCCCCGTAAGCTATGCTCCGAGGTGCTGAATGCCTGCAACGTCTGTGGGACTTGGAGGCAGTCGGTGCTGTGAGCAATTAGATAACAGGTTTGACAGTCTTGTAGCCAGTCTGACAGTCTGTACATTTATTTGCATATAGAAAGAGTGCCACATTCAAATGTATATAATTCTGTGCATTAAATTAAAAACTGAATTGGAATCCTGTGCTTGAAACCCTAGCTATCTGCAAATATTTTCATGTAATTAAAGAAAAAAATCATGTAAATGATCATCAAAACTAAGCCCTATCCTGCTGCAACCTTTGCTAGGTCAAGCACAGGGAATTGAAAAAACTGGAAGCACTTAGGGTATCTGAAATAATCAGGTACAGACGGAAATAGCATTTCTGTCTTCCAGATGAATGAAATGCAAAAATCAGCCAGCATGAAGATGAAAGCTCATATAGGATTTCCCAAGTAATGCCAGGTCTGATCAATTGAAATGTTGTTAGCAGCAGGTTAAGGAGGTATTTATTTAACCATGGGACAGAATCTAATTGACTTTGCAGGGAGAGGAAAGCTAGCAGGCAGGCAAGCAAGCACCGACTCATTCTTCCTGAATCTCACCCAGCCCTTTCTGGGGGGAGGCAGAAGCGCAGTGCTGTGCTCCCTGGCTGTGCTGTGCCCTCTGCAAACACCAAGGGCACACCGTGCCCATGCGCAGGGTCTGCTGCCGAGGGGCTGAGCTGCTGAGCAGCCCCGGCTCTGCCCCCTCCACGTCGCCCACAGCAGCTGTGCTGTTCTGCTTCTGCAGAATGCCTCCCAGTGTCCTCGCAGCGTGCTGCAGCACAGCTCCACAACCAGCGACGCCGGTCAAACCCTCCTCGGCTCTTCTCACTCTACAGAATTTAAACTAGCCATATAAATAACCCAGAAAATAAGGGTTTGACCCAGTTTTGCATCTTAGGGCACCTTGTGTTCATTTGCTTGTGCTAAATTTAGTGGAAATCACAGCTTTTCTAAAACTAGGCAAAAGAGACAGGAATCAAGTTTGTATTTAGATTCCTACCTGCTTGGTTAGTTGTCACAGTGACCGACACGGCTTGGTCCTGGCTGGGGTTGTGCTTGGACACTCCATTCACTGCCCAGACCTCAAAGGTGTAGTTGGTGTGTGCCAGGAGGTCAGTGATGGAGACCTTGGTGGTTTTCAGGCCGTTCTGCTGGGGGCTGAAGTGCACCCCGCTGCCACAGGAGCGGCAGCGCCCGGGCTCCCCGGCCCCGCAGCGCTTGCACACCACGTTGTAGGAGATGTCCTCCCGCCCGCCCTTGTTCTGCGGGGCACTCCACTCCAGGTTCACTGACGTCTCGTTGACGTTGGAAATCAGGTTCTGGGGAGCGGACGGAGGGCCTGGAAAGAAAAAAGTCCACGTTTTCAGTAACTGGAAGGATGTCACATAATAACTTCGGACTTAGGGCCCTGTGTGTGCAATCCCAATGAAGCCAACGGCAGCAGAGACCATAAAAAAATTTACTTTTCTATGTTCTCAATGAAGATGGAAAATTACCCAGTAGGACAAACTTGAATCTCCTCATCTGATGAACTAACAATATTTTCCAGCTCTAAATTAACCCGAAAGTCTGGTACTGCAACCAAACTAAAGCTGTATTCTTTGCTTGCACCTACACTTCTTTTGAAATCTTACCTGTGTATTTGGTATATTTCACATTCATTTTCATGATCTCCTGAGCAGCACACCAAATGCACAAACCCCTGCTTTAACTGAAATTTTTGGGGACTGTCATTACATACAGCAGGCAGACGCCCACTGAAATTGTTGATCATCCAATTTTTTTTTCCTTAAGAACAGAAGCGTAGTATTTTCCACACAAATTGATGTCACATCACATTCAGCAAACACTGAAGCGCACAGTGCTGGTGCTGTCGCAGCACAGGGGCAGGAGATGAAGACCCGTGCCTTGTAGGTGCGATGCCCGGTTGGCTCCAGCATGGGGCTGGGGGGGCAGGCAGGCACCCAGGAGCCCCCCCCACCCCCACGCAGTGGGGCTGAGCAGGGCACAGGGCAGGGGCCCAGCCCAGCGCACGGCCCCCAGTGCTGCCGGCAGCCCCACAGCCCAGGCACAGGCAGAAACCTTATTTATATGCTTCAGTCCCCACAGGCCCCGACCAATAAGCACATTAAAAATGCAGAAGAGCTAATCCTGTGATCCTTAATCTAATTTCAATACAGTTGAGGTGAGACACATTTTTCTACCCTTAAGTTTAACAGGAATGATTCACAGCAACCCCACAGAACAGATCAAGGATTTTACGGAGCACACAAAGCCTCACGATCACCAAAATGCAGCCACTGCTGGGACCGAGCACACCGGCTCTCTGACTGCACACACAACGCTTCGGGACAGGACACAAGGTAAAACACCACACCCAGCAGAAAAGGAACAGAGTGAGAATGAAGCATGCCAAATGTAAGGATCCAAACCAGAATGCAGCGAAGATGGCTGCCCTTAGTAATTATGTATGGTTAGAGCTTTAAATGCAGGTGTCATTACCAGCAAAATACCGGAAATAATTTTGTAGGAAGTCACAAATTCAATTTTCATTCAAGACACAGGAGAGCTTATAAAAGCTTCTTAAATTTCTCAAAATGTATTTGATGGTTGGAATTCAAAAATGTTCAACTGGATCTGCTGGCAGAGAGGAAGGAAAGTTCTTACAAGTTTCATTCCACGTTTTTCATTCTTGTCATTTGTCAAATGTTATGAAATTGGAAAGAAATTTAGCCAGCACCAATAGTTACATTAGGCATGTAAAGGAATTAATCTCTCATATGCCAAAGGTACAAAAGCACCCATCAGGCTAAACTAGGAACTGAAGAAATTATGGTGAAATTCTGCTGAAAGCACAAAGTGTAGCAGCAAAGAGGTCAAGCCACCAAAAGGTGACAGTGGTGACCAGGAATTGTGGCTGCCTGTGTTCATCAGCAGCATCTACAGGGAAGAGATCTGAGCACGCTGCGGAGGGGAAGGCTCGGAGGGCTGCATCACCTCCTTGGGTCTGTGCTTGAAGCTGCCAGGACATAACACACGTTAACAGGACACAGCATTTGGATTTTGGGAGAGGCACATAGGTAAGGAAAAAGTCTTAAATTACAGAGGCCAAGTGTACCTACTTATCATCAGTGCCTAGATGAAAGCTTCAGCTGCAAGAGCAGCTGAGCAAGGATTGCTTCTCTGTGCTCAACTTCACAAATATAAAATTAGTATATTCATTTTGAGAGGAGGGAAATCCTCCCTTCCTGCCAAACCTTTGAAGTACAGTCTCTGGGCTAACCAGGGCTGGCAGGCAGATTTACTGCCACGAGCAGACAGACCACAGACCAGCCCTGCGACAGGGTCTCCTGCTGCGGCACCGCGATGCTGCAAGCCTGAGCTCCGCTTCACACACTGGCAGCGCTGAGGACCCCTAGGGACAAAACCCCAGTACTCAAAGAGCAGCTACTACACAGCGAGACCCTGACAGGAAGAAGCAAAGGGCTTTTTTCTGCAGAGCGTTACCTTGCTGCCATCGCACTGCCCGCAGCTGGGGCCGGGCTCTGCGCTCCGGGAGCTGCCACGCTCACGGTCCTACAGCCGTGCCTCTTAGCTCAGACACAGCAGCCGATTCGGGGTTAATCTCTGACTTACTCTGGTGTCCATTAAGATATTTTCCAAGGCTCTAGGTCCAGTTTCACGTGGGAAAATGTGCCAGAATGAATCAAGCTCCTCAGAAGCAAAAAGTCAGTAATTAGTATGTGGGACAGGGCATAGCAGTGTCTAAACAGAGACGCAGCGAAGCGGAAAACCAGGGAAGCAGATGCTTGCAGGTCACAGAGATGAGCGCACCACCTCCAGCATGAAAAGGAAGATGCGGGGGAGTTTCCAAATGGTGGGCTGACATGGCAGTGAGGGGAAAAGCAATTTCCTTTCTTTCTGGAGCATAGTTGTTAATGGAGCTGTTGGCACTGGGAGTGGGGAACAGTTTCAGATTGATGGGCCTGGTTTCAGATGTTGTAACACAGGGCGTATCTGCTCCTTCAATGGTGATCAGGATTTGCTTTGTTTCTGACAAGAGAGCTGCTGCCAGAGGAGAGGAAAACCCTTTCACGGCCGTGGGAGGCTGCAGGCAGGAGCAAATCAGCACTGAGAGAGGGACCTGCAGAGAAGGACCTGCCCTGGCATCAGGGACCTCAGAGAGGACAGGGTTTGAGCGCAGGGGCTGAGAGCGGGACCCCTCAGCCGCCCATTCAGCAGCGCTGCGAGCAGCACGGGGGAACAGAGGGAACGGAAGATATTCGTTTTGTTCCTTCTTGGAGCTCCACAAACCTCGCTTCACAATAAAGCCATCAAAATCAAATGAGCCACGAAGGAAATGGAAAGGCCTGGGGTGGAGCAAGTTCAGTGTGTCTGGGCTCGGGGAAACACTGAGTCTGTTTAGCAACAAATCTTTGTCAAGCCTATCTCGCTATCTTCCTCAACCCTCCTATTAGATTTACTTAAATGCATTGTGCAATGTAGATTGTTTGGCTTTCTCTTGCTGCAATAAGCTATAGGCTTTACATCTATTTATCTGCCTCTTTCACCCATGGATAGGCAGATCTGTCTGTCTGGCAATATTGTACCCCTGTCAAATGAATATTCTGGAAGACTACAGTTTTTAAGGAGTTAACAGCATGAGCACAGACTTGTGCTAAAACGACTGATGTATCTCAGCACTCTTACCACAACCTCAGGCTGCATTTCTCACCCACCACCATTTCTCTCCCTCCATTCCTACATGCGCTCAGGTCCCGCTCCCAGGCAGAGGCCTCCTGCAAGCCACTGCAAGGCTGACACAAGGCTGTTGAAATCCCTGGCAGAGATAGGAATCATCCCCCGACCAGCTCCCTCCTTCCTGCCGGATCACAAGACACCTCCCTGTGCCACCTTATCCGAGCCATCTCTGCAGCTGACAGCTCTCCCAGGGCAGGCCTCAGGAGCCTCCCTGACACAACAGGGACCAGAGCTGGCCCAAGCAGTGCGGTGACTCTGGGGGGAGGCCCAGCCATGAGCCCTGCCCCGCTCTCTGGGGCTGAGGGAGCACCATGCAGCGCGGGCCATGAGGGTGCAGATGTACGGGCATTTCAGTAAACTGCTTGTCTGCACGAGAATAAAGTTGAGCCTTCACAAAGGGAAGGTACCAGCACTGGGACCCAGACACCCCCCAGCAGCACTCAGCAAGCCCTGCTGAGCCTTGAGGCCGAAGCAGGGAAGGAGCCTCCTCTCCTAGCGCCTGCACACACCACAGACCCGTGGGAGTCGTGCCCAGGGAGGTGCCGGGGCTGCGGGACCCCCACACAGACAGACAGACGGGCACTGCCTGCCAGACACAGCCCTTCCCTGCAGCCACAAGCCCATGGAAACAACCGCCCTGGATCCGAGGGCAGAACTGCAGATGCACTGTACTGGTGAGCTGTGTTCAAATGGCTATGACAAAGATTTTAATATCACTGGTTTTACCTTTTTTTTTTCCTTTTTTTNTCTGCCCAGCACGGTGCTTCTCTGAAAGCCTCTGTGGGTGTATGCAGTAAATTCAATTACAGTTTTCCACATCCAGACCAGACAGACTTGTTTGACATAGAGAATACTGTCTTCACTAAACCAGTTAATTTAGTTCAGCAACAGTACATGGTTAGAAGGAGAGGATTAAAGGACAGTGAAAGGAGAAGAGAGCTAAATGATTCCAGGCAAAACAGCCCCCAAGTGACTTTGCTCTCCCACAGAATGGCCAGACAGGAGCAGGAACCTGCAGCTCGCTCCTCTGCTGCCCCAGGCTGGCTGGAAGCCAGAAGCCCACTGCTAACAGTTTTGGGCAGGCCTTCAGAGCAGCTTGCAGAGATTTCATCCCCTGTGAGAGCCACAGCAGTGACAGCTTTTGTTCACTGAAGCTATAGGTGAATAGAAATTTCTTGTTCCTACTCTCAAGAGGTAGCGTAGACAAAGCATTGAAGACGAAAGCTGTGGGCTTCACTCTGGCCAATTTTAATGGACCTGAGTAACCATGATAAGCTACTTTGTCAGACTGAAATACAAAAACATCACAAAACAAACCAAAAAGCACCTCAGCACAGGGATCTGACACTTAAAGCCTTTAAAGTGAATTCAGGACTGTGAGAGACCCACTCTGGCAGCACCGAGAAGGAAGCTGTCCCTGCCCAGGCACAGCTGTCCCAGCCTGTCCCCTGGCACTGGGCTCCTCGCCAGCAGCCCCCTTCTTCGTGCCGCTTCGTCCTCAGCCGCTGAGAGTGGCAGCGGATCGCTTTGGCAGCAACGTTACCCAGTAAGGGCTACACTGATATTATCAGTATTTGGACCGTAACCACAACTGTTTACTATTAACCTATGGTACATGTAATATATACTACCTTGAAAGATACATCTGTGGGAGGACATCTATTAAAAACACAAGCTTAAACCCACACTCTCCACAGGAGTGCTAATAGAGATATTTCAAATATATACCCTCAAGAAAGCAAGACTTTGTCATGAACATCCTGTCAGTCACCAGATCAGGGCATTGAAAACGTAGTCCTTTTAAAAAAGGAAGATGCTTTCAAAAGATATGCGTGCGGCTGGGTAACAAGCAGGATGAGGTTTTACAGCCCTGGAAGGAGAAAATGATTAAAAAAATAATTTAGCCTGTGTGCGCGCATGTGTTTAAAAGCACATTTCTCTATCAGGTAACGGATGCCTCTGCAGCCAGGGCAATGGATAATTATTTTCAAGTGGGTTGTCACCCTGCATTCAGTCTGTGTTCGCCTGACAGTGTGAAATCGGAAGGAAGCTTCATTGGCAATTCCCACCAGACATCAGAAAACCTCAAGCATGTAGAAAATACTTTAATCTTCTTTAACCATTCCAGCACTCTCCTTGAGGAAAATATCACATCTTTTTTGAGGCAGAAAAAGCAGACCTTAGCTTGATAAGGATTAAAAATGATTCTAAAAAACACTAAAATAATACGACAGCCCGCTACAGTTGGAAGCTTTCTCACTTCACCCTCCAAGAGAGGAAACCCTATAAACACACTGCTACACGCAGCAGAGTGCCAGTGACGTGTTTGTTAATCGATCAGACAGGGCAGTAAGCTTCAATGGCTTCAGACCAGGGCTGACAAAAGCATCCTCTTCATGAGCCTGCTTCAGAGAGATGCTCACCCTCTCCATCTCCAGCAATTTCAGAGGGAAGTCAGGGCCATTCAGAAACCTTGAACTAATTTGCTATGTAATAAACAAGATTCATACAACTGGGAAGACTGCTATGACTCACTGTACCATAAAAGCAGCCTGGTATGAACTGGACTGATTTGAATCAGCAGCTTGGCTTTGGCTGTGCTATAGACAAGCTGTTAAAAGTTAAGTCTTTGATAAATTACAGGAACAGCAGGCACCAAGAGGTTAGCTTCCAAGTGTCTAATGGCAGGAAAACTTAACTGGAAATGCGGCATCAGAAGCAGTGAGAAGTTTAGCAAATCTTCAGCTGTACAAGATTTGAGAGCCAGCTTTTGTGTACAACACAGCAAGAATAAAGGGAACAAATACAGAGGTGTAAAGAAGAGAAGATCCATACAATGAACAACTCCAAAGATCTCTGGAGCACATCTACTGCGAATAATGAAACATCACTTGAAGTACACCAGGTGCCTCTGGAGGAGTTAGCTCAGGTACTTGGGCAAGAGGGCTGTGTGAGGGCTTTCGGCTCTCCTGTCAGCCAACGTGACCTCGCTGCCGCTCTCCATGCGACCTCCCGATGCCGTTATTGTACAGATAGCCTTTAACAATTCCAATCAATACGGTAACTCAATCATGATCTGAAAATTTGTCTCCTTGGAGGCAAGGCTGAGTGTGAAATAAAGAGTTCACTATTTTCAGAGTGGATGCAAAGAAAGTAATTACTAAACAATCAATGTCTTTAAACTCTTTAAGCTGCCTCACTAAAACAGCTGGCATAGCAGTGCCAGGCACAGCTTCAAGAAAAAGCACCTTGGCCTCCCCTTTCCATTTCATAAAGCCTCATTAAACATGGACAACCGTGGAGCTGTCAATGAAGCTTCAGTGTGTGAGCTGTGAAGCCCTTCAGATAAGCCTTTCTTGTTGATCTTTACCTATCTGAAAGACAAGTTGTAACACAGAGCAAACTCCTGGGCTGCCTAAGGTTGGGCTCAGTAATAAAGCCCACGCTTTCCTGTCACAGTTGTATACGTTGTGGCCACTAATGGCTTCTTTCAGCTCTCGTGGACAGGTCTCCCGTTGCCGTGGTCGGTTTACACAAGCACTGACACTTATGGCAGCCCTTGCTTCTTGTCTGTCTGCCTGTTCCAGACCATTTATCATTATAGATCAGGTGTTTTCACAACTGCTGAGACAAAAGTCAACAGCCCGCAAGACATAGCAGCCGCTTGAAGTATCAGTCATCTGCTGCTTTCTCTCCCTTTTCTCCTTTCTGGGCATGTTTAGCATTACAATGGGGTTTTAATAAGGCATCTGATTTGGTAAACAATTCTTAATTTATTTACTCGGGCAAGACTCCTTTGACTTTCGTGGGAGTTCTGCCAAGCTAGGGATCTTGGATCGGCGCCAGTGATAAAATGCCCATTTTACTGGCATGTACGATTTCCTATTTAGTTGCCAAAGAACCCTGGTTACCAGCTTCACAACGGGCTTTGTTTCCTTAACACAGAGAACAATGCAATGGATATTTCCTCTTCTCTCCAGAAGGGAGTTAAGCTAAGAGGTCCACTTACTGCTGGCAGAGGATGGGAAAACTGGTGCTTGCAGGTGCTGCTCTGTGGGCCCTGGGCTCCTCCTCCAACAACTGTCGTACAAGAACTCTTTGCAGTGCCACGTACGCTGACATGTTATCACATCTTCTCTACTATGCTGTGATGCAGTTAACATTGTGTGTCCACTCATTCTTTCAAGATAAAAACTCCACTGTGAAGACCAGAAGGTTGTCTGACAGTCTGACAGGAAAGAAATCCAACCAGAGAAATATGTCATTCTGTCTCTGGCCCAACTGCTGGATTTCCTACTCTGGCAGTCCTCTAATTTACTCCAGTGACTCTACAGAACTGGGTCCTGACTAACCAAATCAAAGCCCCCACTTAATTGAGTAAACATCTCAGTTAATTTAAGGCTCTGGAGAGAGAAAATCAGAAGACAGCTAATAAACAGTTGCTGTATTTAAAGGAATTATGATTTTAAGTCTACTGATTATAAACACACATTGTCAAATTACTCCCATCTCCTCTCTTAAAGCCATGACCACTTATCCAATGTCTTCTTGAGTCCTTCAGTCTGTCTCCACAGACTCTCTCTCCACAGAGAGCCATCAGCAACGAGCTGTTCCTTGCTGGCAGCAATAGGGGATCTATTTCCCCAGCTTACCTGGAGAAGAAAAATCATTCTCTCCATGCTGCCTACACGCTGCTCTCTCTGATGTTGCAGCTGCCATACCGTAGCTTACCAGGCATTTTGACAACCTTTTACGATGTTTTAAGAACAAAATAATTTACAAAAGGTGAAGACATATAGAAAGGCGTGGAAGAATTATTATGCCATAAATTTCATTTCTGAAGATCAGAGACTGCACTGGCAGACACTTCATGTTACAGAGAGTGGGCTTCTACGGCACAGCTTAGCCTGAACCAGTGCCAGAACAAGTGTCCTGGGGAGAAAGCATGGCAAAGTCAGCGCACAGCTACCCACAACGTGCCAGTCACCACATGACTGAGAGTTGTATCCTACTTTCTTATTCTTTTACGTAAAAGCCAGAACAGTGATAATCAGCGTCTGTCTGGAAATTCAGAAGAGGCAGAAGTTAAGCTCAAGGAAAAAGAGCACATTTGTTTATTTAGAAGTCTAAGCAATCATAATAAACATATGCTCAAATAATCAGCTCCCGTGTAATTAGTCCTTTGCAAGCACAGTTATTAGGTAGGTAAATTCACTCTTTCTTGAAAATGCAGGTCAAATATTTCTCTCTTAGATAAATTAGGTGCAACAGAAGACTGAGCTAAGAACATATATTAGACTGTAACATTTACAAAATTGAAGTGTTTAGACCATTCAGATCTTTTTTAAGACCTCGACCTTGGAAACAAATAAGGACAGTGTTATTTTAATGTGCATTCAAATTTTAACAACAGTCACACAGCTCTAGTGGAATCCACATCGAGTTTCCACTGTAGATTGCTCATCATTTCATTATGGTTCATTATGCTGATAACTGTCAGAAAGCATTAGAAGCAGGGGCCTTGAGTAATAGCACTGAAATGGTAATTTAAAAACAATATACTTTCTGGAGGAAATACAGCAGTGCACTAAATTCAATTAGAAGAGGCGAATGTAAAGACAACTAAGTGAGGTTTGCTGTTTCAAGTCAGGTTCTTCGATTTCTTGATAACCTAAGCTGGAGAAAGCCCTTTCAAAGCAGGCACTTTTCTCTTGCATCTCACTGAATGCACCCTCATTATCTCTAAGCTTCTCTGGTATAAACTGTCTTAAATGCAACTGTTTCAGAAATATTTCAGGCCACGCCAAAATATCAATCAACCAGTAACTGTTTGGGTGGCACAACGGACTGAATTTTTCAGGGTCATTTACTGAGACAAATTTCAAGCTGGACAGCCTGGTAATCTCTCTTTTGTAAAGGGCTCCCAATTAAAAATCATTAATAATCGGAATTAAACAGACAATATAAACAATACAAAACCATCCCATACTTGCTCATAATGTGAGCATTGTTTGTTAAGAAACAATTTGAGAACCTGACTCATTAACAGTGGGGACGTGGGACCAACGCCCATTAGCTAGGGTGGGAAGTGCACCTGCCCTCACCCAACTGCAGTTCGGAGAGCTCCTTCCACATCCTTATGGGCAAGGAGACTCCAGAATGAGGATCATAATTGAGACTGACTGTTTATCAGCCTCATGGATTTGTGTGCTGGTAAGGCAATTTATTCCCAGTTAGATTGCTAACCTTATGAAAGATCCATCCCTTCAACAAGTACTGAAATATAAAGGTCTGAATATTTGCCTTAATGCAACTTTTGCAATGCTTCCAGAAGGAAAAAACGTCCGTGTTCTCCACAGTTTGTGCTCAAGTGGACCTCTGGTCAATCGCACCAGCTCCCCACCCAAGCACACAGCTGACAAGCCCACTGTGCTTCAGAATTCAAAGCCTAAACTCCCAGCGTACGTCAGTGAGGCAGATCCAGGGTGGCTCCGCAGCTCGGTGGTGACAGACACAACGATGATCATTCCCATGAGGCAGGCGTGAGGGAAAAGGGGCATCAGTAAGCACATGTAAGTCAGGGTGTCTATGCCTGGCCTTCCGACACAGCCCGCTGTCTCTTACACTCACATCCAGCCACATTCTGCCCTTTCTTGTAGGAGATTTAAGGCAGACATAACCACTCACTTAGGAGGAGGAGCTGAATGGCAGAAAGCTAAACACAGAGCCCGAGCCATTTGTTTAGATTGGACGCCTGGCTTAACTGTAGGTTAGGCACAGTTTTTACAACTCGGCAATGGACAGAGATGTCAGATAGTGATGTTCTGGAACAAGAAAACTCCAAAGCACCTCCTCTGACCATCAGGAAGGAGGTGCTGCTTAGCATTCACCATGCGAGTTGTGAGAAAGGAAAGGAAGGGGAATTCTCCAGTCCCCTTCATCCACTGGCACAGCCAGCCTAATGGAAAGCCCTCACAGTCCTCCCCCAGCCTACCAGGCGAGGTAAGTGATGAGGCCAGACAGCCTATTACTAAAGGAAATCAATAGCCAAGGGTCAAAGCTTTACAAAAACACATCCTAAGAAGCCTGAAGTTCTTCATCTTAAAAACTGTTTAGAAATAATAAAGAAAGGATCAATCCTCAGTCCATTCCAGGTGTTCTCTCCAAATTACCCAATGTTTCTATTATTCACCTGGTCTAATAGTTCTCCAAGTGAACAGAAACCTGATTTTACAAGCCAGTGGAGCACAGTCTATCTTTTGGCTAGAAGAATGGATCTCTGATACTGTGTTTTATTTCTTCATTAGCGTGCCGTCACACTGAGCGATTACTAAATGCAGGGCCGAATGAGAATACCGGGGTTAAAGAGAGCATAATGAACAAAGAAGGTGCCTGATTATTATGGCTGTCAGCACAAGGGAATTGGGTTTGTCACCTGGTTTAGCCAACTGGTAAGAACTGATTAGAGTCTGAATCCGTCTGAAAAGAGCCTTTGATGTTTATGCTCCCTTCTGTCTCCACATCTTGTCAGGAGAGGCAGACGAAAGGGGAGTTCTTCAGCAGAGGCCCTTCCAACGGCTTCTGTCACTTGTCTCAAACATGTGGGAAGAAGGTCACTTGGTGTGGGGAGCATGGCCCTGGACGGCCCTCCAGGAGCCTCCTGACCCCATTCTTGCGCAAGGCTCCGTGAGGACTGCGCCTCAGGGCTGTGCAGATGCCACTACTGCAGCCACACTCCAGCACTGCTACAGCAGACCTCGAAGAGAAGGAATTAGTAAGCAAAGCCGCCCCACCAGCCAGCTCAAAAACAATTTCTGGGTCTTCCTTCACCTTGGATCACAGAAAAAGCAGCTCTTAAGCTACTGGTGAAAACTCAGAACTATGAAATGGGATCTCCAGAGACAGGCCTGTTTCCCAGGGCCTGGCAGCTGTGGGACCGTGCTATTGACTTGCCTCTGCATGCCAAGACCTCCTAGAGTGCTGCAGAGATGCAGACTGAGGCCAGCACCCATGGCCCTTGCCCTCTCTTTTGCAATTTTTCTATTTTCAGTGCAAAAGACAAAGATCGGGGACCTCAACTTTGACTGACCTCCAAAGACCAGAATGGAGAAGGGTGCCAAAAGCAAGCCCAAGACTTGACAAAAAAGGGGCTAAGCTTGCAGGAGTACATTTTGCAATGCAAGCAAACATATGTATCATTTGCTCACAATTCTCCCATCTGGAAGTATTTTGCTCTCTCCTCATACTTCAGTCCTGTGCACGCCTATTTAAATTCAACCAGCTGATTACTAATTTGATTTCAATTTGGTCAGGATATCACTTGCTACGACCAGGGCTTTATGAGAAGCTTTTGCTGGTATAATGCTATTTAGAGTGCATCTTCTGAACGATAGTTTTTTTGTTGCTAAAAGACATTTTCCCTATCAAAACAGCCAAGTTTCATATCTTCTAGTGTAAATTGTGTTATAAAAAGCATGATCCTACCCCACTTTAGTGAGGTTTCACAGCACAGCTAGACCTCTACCCTCAGTCGACATTTGGCAAGGAATACAGGGACCTCTCTGCTTCCCTACTAAGCAAAAGCAGCTGCTCCTGGCTATGCCCAGACCTGCTTAACCACCACCCAGCAGAGCTCCCAGCTGAAAGGAAGGAGATCACTGAGGAAGAGCTGGAATCATGGGGTGTGGGGAAGGGATGAGTGCTGCTGAGTTATGGACATTGTTTCTGCCTTGTAAGGGAGAAATTAAGATTGAAACAAATGTGACTCATCTCTCTAAAATGAATTTGGAATATATTAAAATGTTACAAAAGAAATATCTCAGCCTTCCCTCACAGACACATACACGCTACATAAATACACAGTTGAACTCCAAAAATCTGGAAGCATTTCCAATAGCTTTCAGGGAAAGTCACACATGGATATCCCCCAGTAAAACACAGCCCTTTCACTTATTATTTCAGACTGCTCTGCTCCTATACAAATGAAAACCAAAGCACTAGATGATCACGATCTAACACCAGGACATGTCTAGAATCCCAGGTCTTTGGCTGCCTAACCCATTAGCCAACACACAGGACAAGGAGCTGTTCCAGTAACTCTGCGGGTGTGCTCAGCGTGCTACGCCTCTTGTTCCCCATGCTGAAAACGTTATAGTGAAACTGAAGCATAATTCCATTTGCTGTGCATGATTTATATGCAAAGGATAAAATAAACCATACTTTTTGGGGTTGTTTCATTACGGTTTAAGATTTCTTGTTACCATCCCTTTCAGAGGAAGACTTTTATGTTCCTAACGATCATCAGCAATATTTGAGCAAATTAGATATTTAATGAAATTATAAATATTACACATTTACCCTGTATCACACAATTATGAGAAAAGCTGTCACAATTTCTAGAAATATTGATATTTAAAAAGATAAAAGGTGACGTGATCTACTGGATAGGTCCCCAGACTGGAAACGAGACCTGTCATTAGACCCAACTCCGTTACTGAGGTTTGCAAGTCACTCGTCTTGCAGCTCTTCATTTATTTAGACTGTAAGCTCTCAAGGGTCAATGCAACCACATCACTGCTAGAAATTCAGGGTTGAAAAAAACTAGGGGTTAAAACCTCTCTCAGAAGCAAGATCCAAAATGCAAACTGCCTCTGCAAAGGGCTGCAAGAGCTACTGACCACTGCTATCGGAAGCAGGACACTTCTTAGACACAGCTCTCCAGGCAACGTGTCATCTGCGCATGTTTGAAAAAAGATAGAAGAAACAGGTGATGAAAGGGGAAGAGACTGCTTAAATATCAACTTACGAGTGCAAGGCATGGATGCAGCATCATTTTCAGCTCGGAAAAAGCCCCGATCGCAGGTGCAGGAGGTAGAGCCTTCCCAGATGGAGTAGCTGTGAGGCGGGCATTTGGCACACGCAGCATCTGTCGAGAGCGCCTTGTAGTATCCAATTTTGCAAGCTAGATGGAGGAACAGGAAGGGAGAGTGTTACTTGCCCAGGCTGTGATCATAAATCGCTGGCTTACTTATTCAAAATCAAGGCAGGAGACATTTCAAAAAGATCTAATGATGTCCTCTTAGCCCCAGGTGAAGAATTAACAATCATCACGCTCTTAATGAGCGCTCCTATGTCAGGAGACACCAATTTCTAATTCCAACAAGAGCCATTTTAAAAGCTGGCTTAAAGATGACAAAAAAATGACAGTCTGGTGTTGACACTGCCAGAAAATCAGCTGCCTCTTTGTGCTTACTGTGGAGTTGCAGACTGCTTACCCCACGTCCACCTGCATGCACACACACCAGAGCACACAACAAAAGGGGTGCAACTGCTTCATTCTATGACCACTTAAGGAATGGCAGCTGACAGCCAGACCCTGCCAATTTTTAAGAGGGAGTGGGACAGGAACCCACTGCGATTGGCAGCGAGGCCCTGTGCCTGACATGCCCGGAAATGGCTCATCTCCCTCCTGGCGAGGCTGAATTAATTTGGCTCCTTCTCCCCAAGAGAGGAAATCAGCAGTGCTCTCCCCTCCCCGAAGCCAGGACTCATCAGTGACTGCACCACTGGCACGAGGTCCCATGTGCAGCTTGGCAAGCTTTCCATGACATCATCTTCAGAAGTGCAATGCTTACACGGATGGGTACTTTTACATCACTTGGAAAAAACTCATTAGTATCATTAATAACACATTTTAACAGTGGCTAACAGGTATGCCATCCCAGAAATTTCTCCCTTGGCTGGAGATAAAAGCCCACCACCACCCCACTTTCAGCGCAATGGACAACAGAGAAAACATGTAAGCGCACAAGCATGTAAAATTGAAAGGTGGTTCCTGGCATTTGCTGCCTGACTCGCTCTCATGTCTGGCCGTTCATCACTGCCCTAACGCCAGGTCTCCCTCTCACGTCACCATTTATCACTGCCCCAACACCAGGGCCCCCCCCACCCAACGCAGTGCACAGCTCCCACCCGCCCCAGCTCCCTTCCTGCTCCACCCTCCGTCACCCCTTCTCTTCTCCCCTTTTTCTTTTACGATAGTGTCCAAATTGAGAATGAGAAGGGGGTTAGCAACATATTTATAAACCAGCAAGTTGCTTCGCTCATTAACTAAAGCCACTCCTGGAATTTCCCTAACGAGCCCTAACTTTACAACGTGCTGCATGACACCTGCAGAACGCTGGGAGCCCAGCCCGCTTTCGCTCGCTTTGGCTGCTACTGGACCAGAGCATCTTATAAAAACACACTGCTCAAACGACTAAGATTTACACTTCCGGAGTTTAGATACATGGCGTAATCAGATAAGGTTCAGCTCGCAAGGTGCTTTCTGGCCATGCTTCAAATGGCCTTGGGGTTTCGATGAAAATCGGAAACCGCAGCTCTGGCAGGAGGAGCGGCGGGGTCAGGCCAGCCCGCACACGGCAAAGGCAGCGCGTCCCCGGGCACAGCACAAACCCACGGGCACGGCCCATCCGCCGCCCACAGCAACGGCTCCTCCTGCTTGTCATGTGAATTGACCAGGAAAAGAGAAAAAGGAACAGGAAAAGCCTTTTTGCTATGATTTGCAATAGATAGTAAATGAGCTGTGCTACTGCTATGTGTCCTCCTGCAACCCAGCTGAGCAGCAGCAGGCTCTGAGCTGAGCTCTCAGCCCTGGCTCTGTCACACGGCTCAGGGCAGCAGCAGGCCCAGGCTGCGTGCGGCCAGCACAGAAACACGGGGTCTGTGCACAAGGAGAAGGAAAGGGGAAAAGGGTGCAAGTGCAGAGCACGCTAACTGCTTCCATCCGTCATTCAAGGTTTTTAAAGTAAAACATGTCAACTCTGACATTACTTTTCATATGAGCATGAAACAGTTCACAGAAGTTATTAAATGAGAGCTGCCTTTTGTGCTTTCCTTGTATTAAAGCACTTTGAGATAAGGATGCTGCACAAAGCAGCAGGCTCTGCGCTGGCTGCAACGTGCTGTTGGAAAGGCAGAAAAATGCCACTGTCTGAGGGGGGTCCTTCCGCCCCCTCATTTTCTTTACAGGGAATAGATGGATGCAGTGGGTACTGCAAAGTCACCAGACTGTAATTCAAGGATTTTCTCCCCTTTGTTTCAAGCACTGTATTTTGTTTTCTACTATATTAAGCCAAGATCATGAATATTTCAAGACCTGAAGAAGGCTCTCCCAGCGCAGAGGCTGCTCCTGAAGCGCACACGCCATTTTGCTCCAGCTGCACAGCCCGAGCAGGCAGCTGTCCTCGGCTCCACGCTCCGAGATCCACCGCATTTCAGCGCACGGCACAGAACTGCATTAGACGACACGCTGCGCTGAGGTCTTTGCTCCCAGAGCTCCGTGGTACCGTCACTCACGGTGGGATCTAACCCTGCAAAAGCAGCTCTGCATGCAGCCGGGCAGCGGAGGGGCTGTCTGGGAGCTCCCCGGCAGCCTGGGCACAACCTGCTCCCTGACGTCCCTCCTGCTCGCAGGTCTTCATTCCACTGCTTTCTGGGGAGGATTTGCAGGCTGAGTCAGGGCATGAATGGCACTCTTACACAGCTCTCACCATTGTGAAAAGATTAGTTCACATGTGCAGTGCAAACTCTGAGCTTAATTCCTTAGCTTTGCCTTAATTAGTTCTTTCTGTTGGCTTAAAAAAAAAAAAAAAGCACACAAATCTTCTCTTGCATTCGGATCACCCATGGCCACAGCAAGGTTACCACCATCTGCACTATATCTAAGGAAAATTCTCAAAAATATTTTCAGTGTCAAAAAGCTCACAGGTTTTTCTTAGAACAAATCACCTTGATTCTAAATGGACATCAGTATGCTGATATCTTTGAGTTCCAGTGTTAAAACCTATTTAATTTCTATTCCTCCTGAAGCAAGGCAGGATTTGTCAAATGCTGGTCAGCACTATGTGGTTTCTTTTTTTCAAAAAAAGAAAGAAATTACCGGAATGATGCATGTTAAAGCTGCAAGAAGTGAAGAACCATGGAACTGCATTCAAATCTCCATGTAAATTTCCTCAAGCTGTTTTTCAAACGTCATTTTTCTCATTAAAACTTGATTTTCAGACTTGTATGACTTTATTTTTAAAAAAAAAAAAAAGAAAAAGAAAAAATGCATGTGTGGGCTGGAAAGTCTGCCTGCTTGCTCTCGCCAAATGCTGCATTTTCCATTAGAAAATTTCAGCCAGCAATTTCAGAATTTAAAAACTTATAATGGATGGAGTTCTCATCTTTTCAGTCACAATAAAATTCTTGGCTCAATGAAGGACAAAGCAAATAATTTAATAGAAGATAGGTCAGTGTCAGGCTTACAAACTTCAGTCAGGAGAAATGCGCGTATCAAATACTTGGATGGCATGTCACATGTTTGTAGTCAGTGGTTATTTTTTCCACAGCTTCTGCCTGTGTGAAAATATTTTAAGCTCGTGTTTTAATTGCACCCTTCGGAATAAAAAGTTGGTTTTATTTTCCCCCTCTAATGTTCTTCCCACTCTTTAAAAGGATGGATTTTCTCCCTCAGATTGCAACAAAACCACATCTGCCACATAAGTAGGCAGCATCTTCTCAGCTCTCTTTTAGTGTTATTACCATTTCTGAGCAGATTTTTGTGTGTTAATTATAGAACTCAATTGTTTGGATAGTCTCTTTTGATGAGCTTTCTGCCCCGCACCATGAACCCCTCTGTTATTGTACAGCTGTTTGAGTTCCAAACGCTCATCAGGGTTTTCTGATTGTCAAGCTGTCCCAGCGACTAGCTCTTTTGACCTAAAAGTCAAAGAAAGGGAGTCACCCTTGTCTCCCCGACATGAATGCGCGGAGCCCCAGCGGCCCCCCTAATGCCCGCGAGACAATGCCTTTCCAGATCATTGCCACTACAAGCATAATTGGTTTGGGGTGAAATGAGAAGATTTTAAATAGGATGAATTAATGAGTTTCTTGTAAAATTAAGTCGTTCTCCTGGTCCAATCTAATTACTCACTGTAATGCCCCTGAGGGTGATAAATAAAGATCCTTAGAAGCCGGAGGGGAGAAAAAGGGCCTTCTCTTGAGCCTTTCTTAAAAGTCAGGTTGTAGAATTAGATGCAACATACCAAGTACTGTTTCTAAGTAAAGTCAGATTCCTTTGATGTTCATTGTGCAAGATCTTTGCCGCCTGCTTTACCTCCTATTAAGAAAGACTGCATGATTTCTACAAATTCTACACGTTGAGTTCAACGTCTTTATCTCCTCTCCAATGAGGAAAGCAGTATTTCCGCACAGTACACCTGTATTTCTACTGCAGTAACAAGTGGAAATGTAAAGAGTCCCACGGGAGAAAGGCAGCTGCTGGCCTCTGGAGCAGTTTCCCTCCATGCGCTGGCTCAGCCGGGATTGCTCCCATGGGACAGGGACGGGGGCTGATCTCAGCGACAGGCAGATGGACATTTCAGCTTTGCTCCTGGAGAACAAGCAGCTCTCCTGCCTACTTCTGTGGCAGAAGCTGAAAGATGGGAGGAGCAGGGAACTAGGGAGATCTTTGCTGTGGAAATGGACCACCAGCACCATCCAGGTCTCCTCCTGCATCCTTGGGAAAAAAGGGATGAGGCGCAGGCTGCTAACCGCAGCCGCCAATTGCCACGGCCTTCCACAGGTGTGAGAGCACAGCTGCTCCCTGTCATCAGCTGAAGCCCTCAGACACATCCCACCAGGACCTGTGTGTGTCTGTTAACTTATGCAGGTGCCCCTAACAGCCTCCTGTAACATCTCTGGGCCTGGAAGGCCAGGCAGCCAACCTGGCCAGCAGAACCCAAGGCAAACAAGGCATTCAGAACCTCAGCCTTTCCTGTGCCCCGGCCACTGAGCCACCGAGCAGTGGGACCACCTTTTCCTCAGCCTTCTGGTGTCTGCACACACAGGTGTCCTTCGCAGCCCCTGCTAGGGCCAACTGCAGCCAAGCTTTGGCTTTCCCTACTTCAGCAAACTCCTGAACAAACCTCCTGAACTCCAGGGCTTTTGTTCTTTTAATACACAAGAACTCCAATGCAGTAAAACAGAAGAGAAGAAGCCAGTAGCTCAAAGGCACAAGCACAGCAGGATGGGGCATCACTGCCATCGCTACGCTCCCAAATCTGCTCCCTAGGGACAGAGCTCACCTCCCTGGAGTGCTACTCGGAAGCAGTGTCACTGCTCCTGGGTTCCACTGCCAGAAGCCCTACGCTTGCTCACTGCAGAAACTTTTCAAACTAACCTGTCTCTCATACAAATGAAATAAAATGATGCTGATAGCCCAATCATTGTAAGAGCTGAAACCCACTTTCTTCCATCAGTCACCATTTTCTAAGGAAATCAGCCAGTCAAAAGCACAAAAGAAATAATTAAATGCATGTACAATTCATATACTAAATAGGTAGATGTGGAAAAGCCAAAAAATGAAAACTTAGCTTTTATTCTAAAAACTATTAATTACGATATTTTGAAGGACAGCAAGCTGCAAAATAATATTTCTATGAATTACTAAAAGCAGCTTATATAACAATGCCCACCTTTGCTATAGCAGTTTTCTACTCCCTATGCCTCGCAAGTCAGACATTTTCCACACCGTGATTGCCACTGATCTCTGACACTGCCCCGACCTCGCATCAGCACCATCAGCACCGCCTGCCTGAGCCCCATGCTAGGAGGCTCAGCTGAGAAGTCTCCAGCAAGGCATTGTAAAAAGGACAAGCAGCCCCTAGACAGGAAATTTGCTGCACTTTTTGTCTGAAATTAAAAGAATTAGACAGCTAAAGATTTGAGGGTTAGGTGAAAAATAAAAATCCTTTCTTAGTGAGAAGGCAGCGCTTTCCGTGAGGAAGGAGAGCCTCACGCTGCTCTGCTCTCTGCAGGACGGTGTCTGCTAGGAGCGGCAATGACAAGCCAGCAGCGGAAACGGGCAGGGCTGCTTGTCCTGCCGGGCTGAGGATGCCCTGCCCTGCCAGCAGCTCCAGCCCAGCAGAGAAGGAAAACACGCACAGCTCCAGCACGCCCAAGCCTCCTAATGCACGGGGATGTACTCCTGAGCTGCGGAATCAGCGCTTCCACGGTTTTAATAAAAAATGGAATCTTCATTAATTCATGATTCTATTAAAAATTAAGATTTTGTCCTGGTATGGTCAGACCTCTTCTCAGAAGCAGAAACTGCGCTGCTTTCCCTCGTTCAGCGCAGACAGCACGGCACTGCCCAAGCGCTGCTGCGAGTGCTGGGAGCATCTGCAGCGCGGTGCTGAGCAAAGCGCCCGGGCGCTCGCCAATTCCAGCTGCGCTGCCAGAGCCCTCATCGAACCCAAACTTTAATCACCTCTCTACAAGCTTAGGAGATGAGTCAAGTCATCAGTTTCAAATAATTACTCAATTAGAAAAACAAGTTGACAGTTTCCCTTGAACACAAGCAGCAAGAGGGAAATCACTAAACCAACAGATTTTAAGCCAACTTTTTTTTTTTTAAAATAAGAAGCATAGAAAAATTATGGCTTGATGTTTTTGTTTGTTTTGTCAAGCAACTAAATTTCACAGAAAAAAAAAATATGAGGAAAGTGTCACTATACACTCCAGTGACAGCTGATTAATTGCCCCGCCTCTGCACATTAACAAGCCCTAATCCTCTTGTCAAGAGACCCCCTTGCAGCTCCATTTCCCAGCCATGTAGAAGCACTGATGGGAACACGGATCCGTATCTCAAAGCACTGTCCGGCCAGCCTGGGATTATCTCTCATCTCCTAAATCTTAACTCTGTAAAAATGCAATTAAACTTCCTCAGTTAGATAAAGCCTGAGACGGAGCACTGAAGCAGTTTAAAATGGAAAGGCCTAAAACTATCAACACGCAGCCCCAACATTACTGTTCAGCACATCTGCTTGCTCCCAGCCCTATCATCACCTGACATCTTGTACTAAAAAAGAAGCACTGGTAGGGCGTTAAAGAGCACCTAACAAGCTATCTTAACTATTTTAAAAGCGCATTTATCTTAAGTACTTATTACATTAATCTCCTCTTCAGAATTGGCTATTGACAAGAATTTGTGGATTCATCCCACATATAAATCCTTTAATGCTGTTTCCTTTGTGCGAGTGGAATGCCACTTGCTGCAGCAGGGCTGTGATGTTTTCTGCTTCTGTTTGAACTTGTATCACAACTGCAGCAGAGCCAAGTCCTGCCAGCCAGCTAGGAACTGCACTTTCTTCTGTGTGTGTACACACACACACACACACACACACACAGTTTTCACTTTTTTAGACTTTGGTTAACCGTGAACCACCCAGAACAAAGTTCAAGCTGATAGCTCTGGATCTATAGCAAGATGCCTTAATATGGTTTAATCATCACATCCTCTCTAGATGGCTGTACAACACAATTTTTTCTTTTTTTTTTTTTTTTTTTTTTTTAAAAAAGGCTTTTTTTGTCTCCCCAGATAATTGCTTGACACAAAGGTTTTGGAGGATGCCTAAATATAGACAGTTCTGAGATTAGGGTCTATGCAAGATAACAACTGCACTATTTTTGACTGTTTCACAAAGACACTGGAACACAATGGCTTCAAACAGACGCTGCTTTGGCTCTCCCCAGCACTAGAGGAAATAGAGGAGGTACTTCTGAGAGTCTCCCATCAACAGCCCTGTAAAAACTATCAATCCTCTACTAAGTAGTACATCAATCAAAATGGTGGCGTGCAAATCATGATCCATTAAGTACTTCACACTTGATTACCCGTGACATTTTAGAGAGGGTCATACACTGATGAGTTGCTTCTCTCTTCTTTGCCCTTTGCTATTTGAAGTGCATGACCACTTTTAGTTCATTACTGATGCAAAGATTATCATGAAGCTTAATTTCAACAAGGCAGGAAAACAGCAGCTGAATTGTTTGTCCTTTCCTCCTTAAATGTCCCAAGCTGCACACCTCTCTGTTCTGTGCAGATCACACCTTTTCAGAAGTGCCCAACACAGGTGCTGTGCAGGTACACCTTGTTTAAACTTGGCATTCTCCACAAAAGATGTTCTGGAAGCTGAGGGGAATGGCTCAAACTGCCCACCACTTCTCTGCATACCTCTTTTTACCTGACTCTAGCCTAGAGATGAAAATGAGGCTGCGGACTTGCTCCACGCTGGTCAAATTCACAAAACCAAAAGTACGCAGAGAAGCGTATTGGAGTTGTCATTCTACATTTGCTCTCATTCAAGGCCTGATGCCTCACAGCGGGGTGTGATCTCACAGCTACAGGGTTTCTTTGAGGTCTCTATGCTCCTAGCTTCAAATCCTGGTTCTGTTGGACACTGAGGACAGCTCCCTAACCCTCCCCTTGCATTCACTGGGACGATGTGTATCATCATTTGAAGAGGAAACATCATTCTTTTCCTCACCTTCTGCTCAATAACTTCCAGGTCATCTCCCCGGAGACTACGGCTGCTGACAGCCCTATTCCCCAGGAGCTACTGGGATGAAGGCAGCAGCGAAGGCAGGGCTGTTCCCCTGGGCCCAATTCATCGACCTCTACAGCTTCACAAACACCCAGAGTGTAAACTCCAACATCCCTGCCTCACTTTATCCACTTACAAAGTGGCAATAAAATTCACAACAGATACACTGAAAAGCTGTTGTGAGGTTTAATTAAGCAGTAAGTGTGTACAGAGCACTCCGAGATCTCCAGATAACAAGGCACCCATACGAGAGAGGAGGCGATTACTTCTGATGAGACAAACTCGTGGCAGCAGCCTGGCATGCTCAGCAGGGAATATCCAGGGCTGCCGCAGCTCCCCTCTCACAGAGGAAGCTGACGGAGGCCATTTACCTGCTGTTTGGCACAAAAGGCTTTGGCAGGATGGGCGAGAGGAAGGCAGGGAAGTGCCGGCATGGGATAAACACTCCAAGCTGTGAAGCACTGTCCCCATTTAAAAATCAAAGGAGCCAGGAATCTCTTCCTGTCAACAAGCCCTTCAGTAGGGAGGAATAACTTAGCAAGAATAAATGAAATCTCCCACCTTAGGGTGATCTGGGTGGCTGAACGGGGAAATGGATTTTGGCAGTTCCCACATTCTTTTGTCAAACTCCTCTTGTCTGGGAAAGAACGGAGTGCCAAAAGCCCTTGCAGGTGAATACCTTGGCTGTTTCAAGTTCACTTGATTTAGAGAGATAGCGTGTTTATCTGGATGTTTGGAAAGTTATTAATGAGATCAGCAAATCCTTTCCACGTATAAATTATAAATCACCTTCAGCAATGCCATGTAAATTATCAAGTCAAGTGAGAACATGCTCATTTATCTGTGACAGTCTTTTATCACCAACACATAAAAGCAAGAGAGGGAAGCACCTGTGAAGAAAGACATCCCTGGCAGCACAGAGGTGCAGCGTTAGGTCACGAAGGGCAGCACGGAGCAGCAGGACTCCTGGCAGGGGTGGGCCTGCTGCAAGGACGTGAAGGAGGTGCCAGCTGGGGTGCTGCCACAGCCCAGGCAGAGCAGGAGAGGTGCAGGCCACGCTGCAGGCCCCAGCAGTGCAGCCAGGGAGGCTTCCAGCCCAGCACGGTGGCAGAGGTGGGCAGCACTCGCTGGGCCCCAGTAGGCCCCGTGCCCTCAGCACTGCAGCAACGGCTCCTCAGGGGCTGAGGTAACAGCAGCTGCTGCTGAACCTCACATCATGTGGGAGCTCCCAATGCCAGCCCCGGCCTGGGGAGCGGCCTGGCACCCAAGACACAGCCTGGCAACGGGGCCCTGCTGGCCTGCAGAGCCTGCACCCCAGCTACGGGGACATGCCAGCAGAAAGGCTTCCTGTCCCATTCCTGTGTGATGCCACGTGGCTGCTAATTAGAGGAAAGTGGAAAAACAAACACAATTTTGCTTGTAATCTGGAAAGATATCTGTCTCCTACAAAACTACTGGCAAATAAGCCTAACAATAATATCACATTTCTGGCTCAGCAGCCCTCATGGCTGACATGACTGAGCTATTAATTCAAATATCTACATGATACGTAAATTAGCACAAGATAATAAGCAAAGAAATTCATTGCGGTAAGCAGCAGCTATTTAGAAATGGCCAAAAGCACCACTGACTTCAATCCAGGCCACAAAAATTCACTCTGGGAAAGAAACCTGGCCCTGAGTCTCGCCAAGGCCCCACACGCTCCGCGCGGGCACGTGACTCACATCCTCCCTCAGCCATGCTCTTCCTGGTCTGATAAGCGCTATCAGTTCGCGGCTCTCATGAGCGCAACTTATCTAGCCTCGCTACACCATATCAAGCCTTATTTTGCTCCAACAATTAACAGAACGCTATCAGTAGTATCTTGCATCTTGGATAGCCTAGGAGGCTGAGGTATTGCCAGTGAGGTAACCTCACACCTGCACAGAGACACTTGGGTGCGCAAGGCCGGCACTCTTATGCATGCACATTCCACTTTCTTACGGGTCCCAAATTCACACAGAGTAACCTCTCTTTCCAAACCTCAGCCAAGCAGAAGCATTTCCCTTTTCCTCTCTCCCTTTGTCACTGTCAGTTCGTCTCAAATTAGAGAAAACCATCCTGAAAAGCTTCACTGCCTTCCCAGTATTTCTGTGAATGCCAGGCTTGACAGAGTAAAAGGCACCGTGCAGCTACAGACAGATGATCCCCAAGAAGAGCCCAGCAGCCACCAATGCCCATCAGAGGCTTCTGCCTGGTGCCCACCCCACAGCACTATCTGCTCTGTGCCTCCGACCACCAAAGCCCAGTCGCTGTCAGGTTGCTAGGCTGCCCCAGGCAGGACTGCTCTGTGCTTCAATTTTCAAATGCAGCATCACTAGATGATCAAAATCTGTAGCAGCCTATCAGGGAAACACAGGAGAACCTGTTCTTTCGAATACTAGTGCTCAGACCAGCACATTCATTTTCTATAATCTTTACTTGCAATTACTTTACAGACTTTTCCTTGCCTGCATTCAGGTGTTAAGAAACATACACACAAACCCAGGATTTTCTAGCAGAACCAACATAAGAACTTTACGCATGATGACAATTTGGGGCACTTGAGCATTGCAGTGAAGGAGAGGCAGGGCTGCAATGCACTGGTTATGGCGTGTCTGACGTGACAAGTTTATTCTCGAGATGTATTTTTCCTTTGTGAAGGTGCAGTCAAACAGCAACCACTAATGGGCCAGTAAATTTGTGCTGTGCCAGGCAGAGCTCTGGGTGCATGAGATCAGCCACTAACAGGAGTAGAGGGGAAATGGATATTTCACCATATTTTATTTTTATGCATTTGCTTGCATTTTGTGAGTGTGCCACTTAAGCAGAGCTATTTTTTAAGTTGTGCCCAACTCATCACAGTGCATAAGCAATCTTTCGAAAGACCCATATGAATCACCTTTGTCAACAGTAAGTGGGCTTTGACATTGTGAACGCTTAGTGACATTACTCAGAAATACACAAACACGCCTGTTCCTCTGCACAGTCATTTCAGGACATCAGAAGGGTATGAGGTTTGAACATATAACAGAAGGAGAGAAAATTCCAGATCTAAATTAGAAGTCCTCTACCCCAGATTGCCTTAAAGCAGCAAGGAAAGCCACTCCCACAATGTCCCCGTCCGCCTGCACCGTGGCAATGAGGCAGCAACCTGCTCGCCCAGGCTCTGACCCATGCCAGCTGCCCGCTGTGCCATGCCTGGTGAGAAGCCACGGGCAGGCTGGCCCAGGATAGTTCCTGCCTCTGCAGCACACAGGACACCCAGACAAGTGACCAGAGATGCTGAGTACACAGGACAGAAGAGATGGCTGTTCCACTACGAGCGTTCCCAGAACTGCTGCTCAGGCGCAGCCTCAGCATCCACATACTTTATAATAGTTACCTGAACACTGGCAGAGCTGACGCTGACTCAGAAACCAACTGCACTCGAAATCCTGCAATTGGGGATTAGGTGTGCTGCCTCAGAGCTCATCCACCACAGGACAAAAAGCATTTGCAATTCAAAGCACTCACAGATTCAAGGTCAGAGTTTTCCAGTCTCAAGAATTCTTCATACATGCAAAATCCAAAGCACAGATTCCAACAGATTGATTTCTTTAGCATCTATCTCAGGAAAGCAAATATGAAAGCAATCATTATTTCAGCTTCTTGAGAGGGACTTCCCTGTCAATGTGTGCAAGTGACTTGTTAAACAAAATGTTTTGCAGTAAATCACATGGAAATGTGAACTCAGCAAATGCCAGAGGCAATGACGGGCGGATATAAATGACAATTAGAAAGGTGTGTCCGGATGCTTGAGGTATGAGCAATGATAAAGTGCTTGTGAAATTTCACCTGCCTGGATTGGGACAGAGGTTGTGGCCTTGGAAAGAAAAAAAAAAAATCAGATGTGCTAATTAAAGGAAAAATATATGTCTGAGTTGACATCCAAATATTCCAGCCTCAGCAGGGAATAAAACCTACAGATTGTGGGAATTAGTCTGAATCAGACCTCATTAAACGGTCATGGCAAGGCTGGAGAAAGAACACAAGCCAATGGTTACTGCAGGCTTCTCCTCAGCTGGTGAAAAGACCAAATTCTTTTCACATAATCACTCATTTGCACTCACAGGCTTCTAAAATGGATTTAGCAGATCTCTGTTCACCTTCTCTAAGCTGCTTTTGACATTTTAGAAAATGTATGGAACTGATAACAATCCTCTCAAATTCTGAGAAAAAAAAGCAGACAGACATATACTTTAGCTGATCAGATGTTTAACATTAACAACATCCATTACCATCACCAGCAGCTAGCGATGACTAACAAAGAAGAACATGAAATCACATTTCTGCATTCAGCAAACCTTTAGAACGCACCACTTTTCACAGTCAGAAATAGCATACCTTCCCAGCCCAGACTTCGACAGCCCATTCTGTCAGCAGTAAAAGCTGTTTTCTAGGCCACAGCGCTTTCCATTAGTGCAATGTGATTTGCCACTGCATTTTTAGAAAGCTGAGGTGAACGCATGATACAGAGGGCAGTGAGTAATCCAGAAATGAAAGTCTCAAACTCCTCATGTAGGGCAAGGTCACGGAACAGCTGCCTATGGAAAACCCCACGCAGAGTCACCTGCATACCACGCTCAGCCTGTGCATTCCCAGCAGCTTGACACCAAGGATATTTCAAATAAACAGTGATACACCTCCCACCAAATGATTTAAAAATGTGGACATAATGACTTCTCATATGGCTTTATATGCTTCCGCTTCGTGACTACATCACCTGGGTGGTTTTATCTCCCACCTCAGTTGATGTTTGAGAAGTTACAATTGTTACTCATGTTGTTTGAGTGATAGCTGCTCCTAGTAACAGGGAGTGGAAAACAAGCCAAAACAAAACTGGCTGGTATTTTTGAAGCTACAATGTAATAGTTACCCAGAACTAAGTCCTGCCTGAATATTTGTAAGCAGTGTCCTACCCTACTGCAGGAGTGATGAAAGAGCTGACGCATTTTTGATAGCGAAGATAATTATTTATAAGCTACCAGCAAACTAAACAAAATTAACAAGCTCCATAAACCAATTAAAATTCAAAATGTAAAATGGATGTAATGACTCAACAGCCTGATCGCTGCTCTCGTAAAACCAGCTTAATAACATACGGTCTGAGTCTTCTCACATCAGCACCAACATAAATTTAAGTACCAAATTGAAATTCTCATAATTAATGGAGTTTCACTGATGTAAAAGCTGCAAGACAGGAGAATCAGACCCAAGGGCTGCACGCGGAGAAGACTGACACAAGATCCGACGTGAGCAACGCGCTGTGCTGAGGGTGGCTGTGCCACATGTCACTGCCCGGGTGAGAGGCCAGCGCTCGGCAGCGTGCTGCTATCTGCGCAGCAGGTGCTGCGTTACTGAAATCTGTCTGAAGACAATTAAGTGGGCACTGTCACTCTCATTTAAGCATCAACGCACATCCTTCCTGGCAGTGGGAAAAAAAGCCTGGAATGATGGCCTAAATATTCTCCAGTGGGTTTAAAAATAATAATAATAAAAAAAAAAAAAAACAATGAGGGAACACAAGCCCAGAAGGGACAGAACAGTGCATAAACTGCCTACGTCTGCATTTTAAACCAGTCTCGTTGCTGGGGAGGACAGCCTTCCCCAGCTCTGTCCTCTTTTCTGCATTTGGCAAGTGATACTCCTTACAGCTTGCTGTATCTAATTCAAGCTTGAAAAATAATTCTACTTCTAGACTTGAAGTTTCAAACATGTTGCAAGTCTGAATACAATAAAGCAACTGTCCTGGCCTCCCAGATAACAAGCAAGGCTTCTTCAGCGTTTAAAGAAATCTATAAGCATGCCATGCATACTTAAAGCCATCTTTGTATCATTTCTTTATAAAGACAACTTTGGCCCTTACAAGAGCGGCTGTTCACAGCCAGGGCAGCATCTCACACTTAGGTTTTTTTAATTTGGAAAGGCCGTGGCTCTCACTGCACCAACCAGCCATTTGCTAACTCCCGGTGAATCAGGAACACAACAGGGCACTTGCAGGATGAGTTTCAAGCACCCTCAGTTACCACAGTATGGTCTGAGCAGCGTCCCTGAACCATAAGGCATGCTGATGTGTTGAGATTTAACAGCCTAGTTTACCTGCCAGATGTCACTGATCGCTCGAGATCAGCTTTTAACTTTGATCAGAGGAACAGAGTTCAAAAATCAGCTCAGTGCTTTGCCAGTACCAGTCACCAAAGCTCTGCCAGCAATGAAGCAGCTATTATTCATCACTTATGCAGCCCATATCAAAGTTAGCCCTTTGATATGGAGCTCATGATATTAAAGAGCTGTGTTATGCAGCAATGTGGGACACCGCTTGCCTTCAGAGAAGGCAGGCAGGATGTTTAAGCAAATGGCACAGCCCATGAATCAGAAAGCCTCCAGAGCTGGGTTTGAAGGGGGGCTGTCAGAGGGCAGCTGGGAGCAGCCGCAGATGGGACAGAGGCTGCAGCCTCTCCCTTGCTGCTCCGCGCCCTCCTGGAGGCTGTGCCTCAAGCTGGGGAAGCAGAGCCGGGCAGGCAGGAGGAAGCACCTTGCTGAAATCAGGGACTGCTCAAGGAGCCCCAGGCTCCAGGGATTAAAGGAGGCGGCCTCGGGCTCCTCCGGGTCTGGGCTCACCGACACTGGCTCCTCAAGCAGAAATCCTGCTTAGGGCAGTGGCAGCAGCCCCAGAGCCTTAGGCTGCAGGTGCTGCCCTGCAGCACAGCAGAGCTGGAGGCGGAGGACAGCCTGGCAGCTGACACAGGGCCTGCAGCACCGCCAGATCCTGCCTTCATCAGCACCTGGCTCCTGGCCCCACACCCTCCCCCCTTCCCTTTCAAGATTTTTGGACCAAACCAGCCTATCCTTAACAGTTTGAGTACCTCAGTTTGCTCAGCTTGTACCACCCCAGCACCGCCAGCAGGTACACATACAGCTTGCAGCACTACCCCGATATATTCGCTCACACCCTGCCTTCCCTCCTCCTCAGAATGAAACTTTGTTAGGTCACTGCAAAATAAATGCACAGAATCAGAAAGACATTTCTTTCCTTCAAAGGTTTTCAGCTGACAACAGGAAAATATGTTTGGTGACTTGACGATTGTTGAGAGTCGAGCAATCACACCGGTTTACAACCATCCCCTTCCAGCTTTCCACTGTTCACGCACCTCTCCCACAGAAAGGAGCAGACACACCCGCGTGCAGGTGGGAGCTCCCCGGCCCCTCGCTCCCGTTCTCCGGGTGCTCGCCCTGCGGCCTGGAGCAGCAGCCATGCCTACAGCCCAGGCCCTGCAACTGCTGCTCCGGCACTGTCACCCCCAGCCCTCACTTCTGCTACCGCCTCCTTGTCACAACCAGGTTCCCAGCAAGAGCTCCAAAGAACAGCCTCGGGTACAGACCAGTGACTAATTCTTTACGTTACAAGTTGCACATGGAGATCCCCTGACATGCAGCCGCTTCCTGCAACACACCGTGCAGCTGACGTTTTTCTTTGGAAGGTGCTCCCAGCCATGTCTTCGGGCAATTAGAAGCCCAGATGACTTATCCCTTTCCCCTCCCGCAGCCCCACGAAGCACAGCCCAGCGGCAGCGCAGGCCAGCACTGAGGGGTGGCTGGGGCGTCCCGTGAGGGGGCGAGCGCAGGGCCTGCGGGCCTCTGCCAGCAGCCACCTGGGAACAGGAGCTGCGCAGGAACAGCAGGGTGGAAGGGCTAAGAAAGCACGAAAGTCAAGTGATCAGCAAAGAAGCAAGACTTGCACAGGAGAGAGTGCCCCAGAGGGCTGGGCAGGAGGGGACTCAAGAAGTCTCCATGCTGCTCCACGGTGTCTGGGGGTTATCCCACAGTGCTAACTGGGGAGGTACTCAGCGCAAAGCACCTTCACCCCCTTCACGTTTACACAGAGCAGAGTGAGGTTTTACTATCAGCAAAACAGGGTCACAGTAAACATGCCGTGTAACATTGCTCTGGTACTGCAAAATAACACATTCAGCCTGCTTGGAAATCTAGAATAGTCTTTACAAGTTAAACTTAAAAATGGTTGTATCAAAATCAGTATGATCTGCCAGCTACAAAATACACTTCTAGCTTATGAAAAACTAAAACCTGTGACTTGCTAGAACTGAATTCCAAAAAATAGTCGTTCACTGGCACGTCACTGAGCTCATGAGTTCACGTTACCAAACGAAAGGATTGCTGCAGACTGAAGTTACTCTTTGATCTGGTAACTAAATAAATCCATAGTGAATTCAGGTTCAACTACAGTGTTTAAAGGTACGACTGTAACAAGTTAGTGGTAACTGCCACTTTCATATAGAAAACATGCATTAATGCGCACAAGCTACAAAAAAGGGCCACTGGCTTCACACAGGTATATCAAGATGTATTTTGGCAGCTTTATGCAGTCTTTCATACGTATTTGTCAAAACGTTAGACTGCAGTTCTAGTTACTATGAGCAACTCACTATTACAAAGAAATTTCTAGTTTCCTATGCTGAAAGTAAACTTTGCTTTACCGATATGGGAGTGCGCGTGCTTACATGCATATTCACAAATGCAGTTGTTGCTACTGCTGAAATTTCATTTGCATGCAAAATACCTCTGGTGCAAATTACCAATAACATAAGGGAGCCCATGAAATGTTAAAGACTTCAAAGGATGAGAGAAAAACTATTTGCATTTTGGGACTGATCCAAAGCACATTAAAGTCAAGACATCAAGTCTTTCCATTGGCCGCAACAGATGTTCTGACTTGAGGAAGTTTTGATGCAAGTTATTGACATAACAGTAGCCAACAAGGCCACAAAATCCATTTTCTGAAGAAACTGAATGTTAACTTTGATAAATGCTGATTTACTGCCTTTTGCCATGGCAGTTTTCTCCCAGTTTCTCCTAGGACAGTCTTTCCTACATCTCCTGCTGTCTGCAACCCATCCTTCTATCCCGATACCCTGCATTCATGCCAGTTTTTACACCTACGTGTTTTTCTCTGTTGTTGATGGCTTTTAAATTCTTTCTCCATCTGCAGATGCCTAACTCTGTAATAGCAATATCTAATTCCACAAAAATGACTTATGAGACAAGTACCTCCAAAGGATGACATTAAAACTGTTAAAATATGTTTTGATAGATCACTAACTATAGAGCATACAGGTATCGACTGCTTTCAGTTTTTGAAAGACTGCTAGTGGTTTTCATGACAAGAACAGACACGAGCAGCTAGAGCTTATTTGCAAATAATCAGCCTAATCAATATTGCTTCAGTGATCTACGTCCCATTCAAACAATGTTGTAATGCAATTTCTCATTTGGCTTAAACACAGTAACACCCTTTACAACAGGGCAGGAATACTGTTCAAGGATGACAAGCAGAATGTAGTAAAAGAAGAGACCGGACTTGCACAAATGCATGTAATAGGTAGAGAAATAATGACATGTTTACTTCAATATGCTTGAATAATTTGTTCATTTTAGAAAGGAATATTTTTCCTGGCATGGCCCAAAATGAAATGAACAAGAGGAGCATTTCCCTAGCAAAAATATATCAACATATACCTATTCTATATGTGTCACTAGGAAACAAAATCAACCCCACTGCAACAGAACAAAAAAATGCACCAGGACGTAGCGTGCATTTTTCTTCCTCACTATACTTCAAAGTCATAAGCACTCCTCATATTTCACGGTAAGAGATTTTATTTCTCAGTTCCCACAGCTCAGGTAATGATATCGTAACTCAAAGGAGGTGTAAGGCTCGCTATAGCTCTGACCTCGTAAACAATTTTAATGTTCCCTCTCCACATCCCAGCTGATGGAGAACCATACCTGAGCAGCCAGTGTCTCCTTAGCAAGTACCTGTTTATTCAGCTCGTAAGTGAGCACGTGCTGCACACTAAAACCAACCTGGATGCACAGGAAAGCTTGCCATCTGCATGCAGGAGCCATCTTTCAACAAGCCGAGAGAAATTTGCCAAATACCTGAGCTGCGTGGGAGGGAACGCAAGATGAAGCCAAAACACAGCACAGAGTCACACGGCACTGCCTGTGAACAACCTGACAGAGGCACGAGCACCTCTGAGCTGCCTGTCCAGCCCCTGGTCAGCTGGAGCCACCTGCCCGGTGAGCTGGAACACTGAACTGCAGGAACAGGGCTCCCACAGCCCAGGGACCTGCTCTGACTGAAGCTGCTTCTCCTGGGGGAAAGGAGCCACGAGAGAGCAGGATCAGGTCTCAGTTTCTAGGTCAGATCTCAAAGGGCTGCGTCACAGCTCCAAGAAGATGTAGATGGAGAGATCCCACAGCAACTGTGCAAGAGCATTTACTGCAAAAAGACAGGCCAGCACCCCGGTTAGTCTACTTTCCTGCCCCACAGGAGGATAACCTGTACCCAAACCATGCTATCAGATGTCCCATTAGCTAAGTCTGAAAAACCCCCCAATGCAGAGATCTCTCCACATCCCAGGGTAATCTGCACTGGCACTGCAGATCTCTGTGATTATGATTTTTTCCCTCAGGTCCAGCTTAACCTGCTCTTTTTGCAATTTAAAGCCATTATTTCCTGCCCTGTCACCAGGTCCGGGTCCAGGTCTTTAAAACAAACTTGTACACACCTCTGCTTTAAGAAGAGAGGCATTTCAAGACCTCTTCAACCCTAAGCAAGTCCGAACTTCGAACTCCTTGGAGAGAGCTGAGCAATCAGTGCTACACAGCCCTCGTGCCCTTTCGGCCTGTGTATCCAGGAATCAAGGTCTGAACTAGTTAAAAAGACACCGCCTAGTATTTCAAGTATTTCCTCCTGGGATACAGCCAAAAAAAGTACTAGGTGATGCGAACAGGAAAATCAGAATCCACTACCTTCTGAAAACATTTTCTGAGGAGCAAAAAGGAAGAATATCCCTTTAAAGAAAATTCATTTCCCCCTGCCACATGTGCTTATCTATTATCAAAGGTCTACTTGCAAGATTCATGACTGCTGAATTCAGGGCATTAAACAATTTCTACTGAGAAATCACATACAGGCTGAACCAAGGATGCGGGAACTACGAGCTAATGCAGAAAGAGAAGGCTGGCTAAAGCAGGGCTGGACAACCTTCACAGTAACTCTGCAGCGTCGGTAACGCAGACACTTCAAAATTGATTTTATATCAGGCTTTTGTATCTTCAAAGAGTTTTTACTAAAAAAATAACAACAAAAATCTGGAAGAGGACAAGGGATATTCTCCAAACACAGTTGTGAAGTCTGATTTTCTGAGTTTCTTTAGTACAACTCAGCCACATCCTCCCCACTGCAGCTGATCACTTCCCTGTACAGAATCCATCAGGGCAGAGGGACCAGCCAGCTCCATGCCTACAGATGGTGGAAAACCTGCTGGGAAACATCAAAAGACTTTTTTCCAATAACTGCCAATGCTATGGTGGGGGAAAATAGTAAGTCTGTCTTTTTCATCATAAAGAGTGCTAGGTAAGTTGCCTGGTATCACACTCACGTACTCACTGCAGATTGATCTATAATGGGCACATGCTGTCCTCCGTCGTACTTTGGTGATCCCCAACAACTCTGTCCAAGAGACAGAGCTATAGTATTTGATCTAATTGTATTCTAAAGCTCAAGTAAGGCTCTTGCATTCTAAGTTGAGACAGGAAAGCTTTTTCTGTGCCCTACCCACACACTGCTGTGACACAACACTTAGGAGATATTGCAACTTTCTGAAGAGTTATTCCTCCGAACGCCTATCTGCCTTGTTGTTCAGCTGGCTGAAGGGCGGTTTGTCGTCATTTCTGACAGAGGCACAGAGACAACTGAATAGCAATTACTCAGCATTTGTTAAAACGAAGGCCTCACCTTTAATAATTGCACAGTCACATTTCTTTGCGCAGGGTCAACCAGAAGTCCGGAAGGGAGACTTGCTGATTGACACAAATATGTTTGTATTTCAAAGGGCAAACTACAAAGTCAAATAAAAGGCAGTGTTTGCACAAGAGTTAACTTAGCCATTTGGCATTCGCAAAGAGCTCAACAATCCCACGGAAAAATGTCTGTCCTTTGCTCTGCTACAGCACATTTTTAACCCAAGCTTTAATACAGGTGTACGGAGAGGTCACATTACCATGATCCCTGCAGAAGGTGAGCTAAACGCACAACCACAAGAAAGGAGTTAATAGTGACCTTTGAAGAAACAAAGCAACATGGTGGGCAGAGCTCCTTTCCCCAACCATACCCACAGAGAGCAGGCAGCTGCTAAAAGCTCAGAGCAAGTTGCAGCTACAGAGCTCCTCTGCTTGCAGGGAAGAACAAGCCAATCTCAACAAAATAAGGAAGATGAGAGACCTTCTTTCTCACACTTTCATACACCAATTACAGTTTGTGCTGAACCCAAAAGGCCAGCCCTGCAGAGTCACCGTTCAGTGCAGCCCTGCAGGAAGGAGACAGGACACTCGATAGGGTCACATTCTGCTGCTGGGACTGCACCACTCCTGTTAAGACAAGGGCAGGGCCCCATAGTTGCGGCCCCACAGTGCTGGATGAGCCCTTCAGGGCACCTGCTCCAAGCAGCCTCCACCAGGGCCCGTGCTGCTCGCCGTTCCCAGCGGATGCTGCCTCCCGCCCCGCTCCCAGAGCTGGCCAGCAGCTCTCCTTGGCAATGCTGCGGCTGCGCCCAGCTGTCTCCCTGCTGCCCCAAGCTCCACATGCTGGATTTTGTTCTCCTTTCTCCCACAAATCAAAGTGCTTTGTCTACCCTTAAGCTACTAATGGGTACTTTCACAGCGCCCCAAACCCTTTGAGCTCACTTTCCCAAGCTATTAGGTGTGTGGAATTCAAGGTCACTGGGCACCTTAATTTTGGGTACATTAAAACTGAGTACCAAATGCTTGTCTTCAAAGAGGCACTGAGGACTTTAAGGCGAATCAACTAAATGGATTAAGCATCTGTACATGGGTAGATTCAGCCAGAAGAATGGAAATATTCTCACAGGTGATTAACGATGCACCTTAAGTTTTACACACGCTGCCTCAATGTCTTGGTTGATTCCTTTGAACTTTCCCCTTACCTACACAGGCCTTTAAGCCTCAAAGTGTTACTAACAATGTACTTTATCAGCCACCTCTGTGCATATGCATATTCACCCAGCACTCACTAAATTGTCACACTTATCCAAAGTACGGGAACCAACAGCTAATCCAGCATGGCTTTTCAGACGTCACCCAAATTTGGGTCAGTGCGACAGGAGTGAGTATCTGAGATCAGCACAGGAGAAAGTTTCTAGTGTGCCATGGGAATCACTTCAGTAACACTGAAAAAAAAAGGTTCCTTGGCATTAAGTGTAACTATTGCTACTCTGAGATTAAATATTACCTGGAAAGTACTCATTAACTGCCAAGTCCTTGATTAATGAGCAGGTAGAGTGTGTACGGGGACCCAGACCTGATTTCAACTGTCTTATTAGCTCTACCTGGACACTTCTGATCACCACAAAAATAAATGAGGAAATCCAAGAACTAATTACAAGTGGACAAAATGTGTCAACCTAATAACTGTGTTACTGTACTTCAGAGATTAAGAGGATGTTGGCAGGTTTGCAAAATGCAAATGCCAAAGCCAATAAAAAGAAACAGCAACAGAGTTCAGCTAATCTCCCAGCAGCTGATGCATAAGACCACAGGAAGCCTCCCAAGGAATCATCTCCACTTTAGAATGGCTCAGGTGAGATTTGGAGCACTGCAATCATCTGTTCGTTGATTGAACACCATTGGATGTAGGAGTCTTGGACTGCCATCACTGCTCCCGAGGAAGGGCTGTCTTTGCTGGCAAGGGGGCATTTCGGGCACAGACCTTGGGAGGGGCTTCATCAGAGCACAGGGGCTTGGTGGGCAGAAAGCCCAGGGCAGGGGCAGAGCAGCTGCCCCACAGCTACTGGCAGGTACCAGTGTGGGATTTAAGGCATGCACACACCAGGCTGGGGAAGCCAGAACCATCTTCTACAGCTTGTCAGCAAACAGTTGTATCTAAGCACCTCCTGCTATAATTATCCAGCAGCCGCTGCCCCCAAGCATCTGGGTGAAGCAGTAGGGACTACCCACACACACTTAATTTCTATTTACTTGTCTTTCAAAAAGGCCCAAAGAAATCTTCTACACGCACTGGCTAAGTACAGCAAAATGCAGTACTCCAACATCTGATGGTAAGTTCAGGCAACTTGCGCTCTCCTATTGATCTCCTAGTCCTCCCTTTGCTCTCCTTCTAATCCTCTCCATAATTACATGAGTTGTAAGGAAAAAAAAAAAAAAAAAAAAAAAAAAAAAAACCTTTCCAAAGCTGTCCGTTCCCCAAAATCCATTTTCCAAGGGCCACCCTCGAAAGAGCCCAGGCCCAGGCCCACGCCTCCCCACCTGGATGCGCCCCACGAGTGATGGTTCCTGAAACCGGCGGGGACAGCACTGCCAGGAAGGCATCGATCCCTGCTTCTTGCACGGTACTGCCAGGCTGGGCACTTCAAAGGGGAGCTGTTTCCAAAGCAGCCATGTCTTTTTCCAACTACAGAAACACTTCAGCCTGAAAACAAATGAATTCAAGCACGAAGTTCACAGAAGCCCTGGTTGACGGTGTTCCTCATCTCCCCAGACAAAGATGTTTTATGTATGGAAAGACAGACTCGTTAATTAATGCTATTACAATGCGGCCTGGCAAGAGGCCTCTGGGATTTAAAATAAAGAAATCCACACCCTTTAAGTGCACACTTTAATATAGAGATATCCTGTGCTAGTATCAGAAAATGCAACCAAAACCTCTTGAAGTGCTCCACTGATTCCTTCCCCCTACTCCTTCTCAGAATAAAAATGAAGTCTACAGAAAATTAAGTTTCTGTAATTCAATTCCTGTAATTCAACATCAGCACTGGCAAACATTTTGGCCTTTCTTCATGCTAATAACGGGGAAAATAAAGCTGGTTGCTCAGTCCACCCAGCGCCGAGGCAGCAGGGCCGCGGCAGGCAGAGCCCTCACAGTGACCAGGCCGCTACCAGGGCGCGCAGCAGAGCGGCACGGCCGGGCCCCACCACCGCACAGGCCTCCATCATCGGCTGCATGCAATGTGAGGAACAGATACAATGACAGGATTTAATTAACGGCCTATGGAAGTACCAAAATATATCCATGAGATTTGCAGAAAGCAGAGAAATTGAGTGTTCACAGCCTGTGTTGTGTTTCTAGTACAACCAGAGATGAGCTGCAAAGACCAAGAGTGCTCTTCAAGCAGGAGATGCTGCGTTGCAGCCCCACTGCAGCATGTTACCCTGCCTCCAAAGCCTGAGAGCCTCAAACTGGAGCTGGAGGCAGCCAACTCCAGCAGGAGGCAGGCAGAGAACAACCAGGACACTGAGCCCTGGCCTGCAGGGGCCTTGGAGCCTTCTGGAGCTCTGGGAGCGCGGCCCAGCAGCGGGGCTGCACAGCACCAGGCTGGCCCTGCTGCAGGCAGCTGCACCGGCTGCTGCTCACAGGAATGAGGCACGGAGAGATAACACCATAAAATATGACAAAATGGAACTTGTTTCCTCACCACTAAATTGTTCGCTTTATGGGACTTCATGCTGAACGGTATGAAAAAAATCCAATTTGCTTTGAAGCGCATTAGTCTAACATCCTAATTATTGTTTACATTGCCATTTGCCTTCTATTAAGAATTGAATAATTACCCAGCGCTTCATAGTTTAAAAATACAAGCAAACAGGATTATCTGAGTAATTAAGACACTGTACTGCAGCTTTGAACTGTGGCTGCACAAAGTATACACATACACAAGGAGAAATGATAGTTATCAATTGCCTTATTTAAATGGCATTTTAAAGTCCCAGCATGCAAGACTGGCAACTCATTAGGAGAAGGTGACCAGTTCTTTTTGATGAGTAAGGGGGGAGAGAATGAAAAGGGGGAAAAAAAAAAAAAAGCAAACTGTCTTGTGGCTAGGACACTAGACAGAGCCAGACAAGCTTCCTCCTGGCCCTGTCTGTGCCACAGACACCCTGCGTGCCTCTGGGACAGGCACTACACCTAGCCTTCCTCCCACCATCCTCCTCCTCCCAGCAGTGCCACCCTGCCCACAGCACAGCCTTCCTGCAGCAGGTCCCCAGCCAGCATGTCCCCAGCACGCCTCTGCTCCTGCGGAATTAAGTTCAGCTGTACAAACCCACTGAGATCTGAACCCACCCCCAAAAACAAAAGCAAAAACAGACCTGAGAGCTGGGTTTTCTCTTGGTACCCACAACTAATGGAACTAAAGCAAACAGCAACTGCACAGTATGGCTTTTTTTTAAACCTTAATGACCCATCCATATTGTACTTTAAACAGCATGGTCTCTCTTTCTGGGTGACTATTAGGGCAAAACCGAAGTTTTTGCACGTTTCTTTGTTGTTTTAAAGAGTCTTTCCTCCATTTAATTACGCCACAAGGTTTCACACTGCGTACTTTACTACCCCTGTGAAATTACCTTCAAGTTAAACACTAATTGGGCATCCACAAGAAAAAAAAGACAAAAGAGAGGAAAATAAATGAAAACCCCCCACAACCTTATTTTTCCCTCTTGGTTTGTTATAGGATGTAGTCCTAACACAATCAGGGTCCCAATTTCGTACCACTGATTTATAAAGACACAAAATGAAAACCAGTACTTTAAAGAAATACGGTGCATTCATGCAGCATGTGTTCTAGCTTATATCAATAAACCTTTCAACAAATCCGTTCTGAACAAGCCTGTGTTTTGGGAGCATTTAATGAGCCTCAGCTTTACTTCAAGCCAAAGGCAATTTTGAGTAAAGTTGAAATAAAGAAAACTTAAAAAGAACAGAAAGCCACTAAAACTAAAAATAAAACAAAATACAGGTTCTTGTGCAATCATGAGGCTTAGGAAAGCAGAACTTTTCTCACAGATAGTTTTCTTTCGATAAATGCAGAAAGCAGTTCCATTTGTGCACCTTCACCCAAGTGCCACCAGCCTCCCCCTACCCCCTTGGCTCCAGACTACAGCCAGGGGCTGAGCCTGCTCCTGCAGCTGGGCCAGCCACGGGAAGGGCACTGCACCAGGGCTGAGCTGAGCCCCAGCCCAACGCACAGAAAACACCATGCAGGGCAATGCTTTTTGGGGGTACATGTGTGAGCACACACTCACGGGTCAGAGGGGATCCCACTGCTCAATGTTGGCCATTCCCCCAGTTGGGGCTGTTGCTAGAGATGGGTTCTGAGGTCACTGATGAGCACCCAGAGAGGATCACAGCCAGGAGCTCAGCAGACACGACAGCAGCCTGCCAGCGCCTCTGGCAGTCGCTTCCCCAGTGAGCCCAAGGCTCCAGAGCTTTCCCACACATCAGCTGGAAGCGAGTGGGCTGCAGAGACTGGGGAAGAGTGACAACCAGCCATCTTCTAAGAGGAGACCTGGGATGCAAGAAGCACGCTGTGCAAACATTACACTATCTCTTAAACAAAGAATTTAAATCAAAACAGAATCCATTTGCATAAAATCCAGATCTTTGAGCTCTGCATAAACAGAAGGAGATTTTGGCCGGCGTTTCCAAAGGAAGCTCTTATCTCCTTTGTGAAACCGGGAAATGGGTGTGCTACTTTGCATGAGGGTGTATACAAAAGATGTAAATGAGGAGTTTGCTTGCATGCAAAAGACGAAGTGGCCCGACATCTGCCAATCCCCATTCACAGGGAGAGCTTCCTCAGTCTCCAGCAGCAGAAAAGAGAAGGGAACCAACATGTTTGCTTCCCAGGGAGGTGAAACAGGCTCTGAATATTCATAAAATGAATGTCCATTTAGTCATGGGAGTGCTAATTGTCTCTGATTCACAAAAATGGGTGACCTCACCTGCTCCCCACAACATATCAAAAGGATGTGGCATAATGGAACGAAACCAGATAAGATACTCATCTCACAAGTTTGGGGGGCTTTTTGATGCAGTCTCCAAAGACTGAAGCGTACTGCTGAGCACTTCTTTAATCATTTCTCACAAATGCAATACAGACCAAGCTCAGTGGAGCATGTTATTAGACAGATAATAACCCTTCCACAGCCAAGATCTAAATCCTGGAGTCATCACACACAAGAGGAGTTGTCTGGAAAGTTTGTTTACCTTTCTTGATTAAAAACAAACAAAACAAAACAACCCTGAACTCTGTCTATATGCCCTACAAAAAGACTATCCAGACCTGCCATGAAATTTGTACCAGAACAGCTCATCTCTCTTCAGCTGAGAGCACCGTACCCTGCTGAGCTGCTTCTCTACCAAAAACATGCAGAACAGGGAACAGGTACTGCCTGCCTGCGTAGCAGCTGGGATTTTGTTGGCACTTCAGAAAGAAGCAGTATGAGCCGTTCTGCAAGGAATACATACAGGCACAACTGCTTGGGAACAATTGTGGCTTGACTTCTGGAAGAGGAAGAAAGCATTAGGGTCTGCATGACATTTAAATGGAGGATCTTAAACTACTCCAGTTGGTAGCAAAAAAGAAAAAAAAAAGACTGGGAGCAACCCTTGGAAGATCTGTTGAGCTCCATCAGAACGTAACATAACCAAATCACTTCTTGAACAGAGATAAGCACCAGCTAAATTTGGCTCAGACAGACTGAGTTTCAGCACTGCTCCCATGCTGCTCCTGGTAGCTTCCTTCTCAGCTCCTTTTTAAGTGTAGCATGTTGACTCTGTGCATTTTTTTTTTCTCCCATGCCAAAAAAAAACATGTATCAACCTAAAGAAAATCTTTCTGGAATCTCAAATCTGTACAGTTTTAGTCACCCTTCTGATTACCCTTTTGTGCAGCCAGACTGTTCGTCAGTGTTGTTCTGACAAAAAAAAAAAATGTTGGCTGACTAAAATGGGAAAGCACACACAAATTACTTCACTTCCCCGGCCCGACAGAAGCTACCATCCAAAAATCTTATCACAGAAAAGATTTATAATTAGACCGTAGTCTTCTGATATCAACTGAACCACTGCTCTCAGTGATCACAGTCACTCTTCAAAGCCTCTGAGATAAAAAGAATCTTATCGCTCAAATTATTACTTCTTAGGGATGCTTTTAGCAAAGTTAGAAGGAAAATTCTAAAAACAGCAGTGATATGAAAACATATCATAAAACGAGCCATATTTTAAATGACACTGGATTTTCTGCCAATTGGCCAATTCACAACTCAAAAAGCTAGTGTAGATGAAGACAAAGCTGTTGGCTCTCATAACCTTTACAGTATCACAGTAGAAATCTCAACTGTCTCACATATTTATACTAAATGGCAGGTCTAAAATTGAGATTTGTAATTTCACAGCATCAAAATCATCACAGATGGCTACAGTCTACTGCTTCTTTAATCTGTCTTCTCTCTCTTCCTGCTTGTTTCCCCCTTCCTCCTATTTGAGTTAAAAAGATGTGCATTTTATCATAATAAAATCATAACTAAATGCAAACCACAACATATTAATTGTGTAACAAAATAATTTGCATAACAATGATACATGCAAGCAAATCTTAAAATTACTTTGCACCTCAACTTCGCCCTAAAGCACCTTAGCCTTGAGATGCATCACTAGTTGGGACAGTTTCAAGTTCCATCAACAATATCCCACACTTGTGCTCTCCTAAACGGATAGCTATTAGCACAAGAAGTTTGGGGGAAAATGGTAAAAACAGAAATAAAGATGAACAGGAACTTTTCCTTTCAGCACCGAGTTCACAGCTACAAATTCAGCTGTCAGAAGAGAATCAGTGCTCACCTAGTATTACTGCTGATGAAGATAATGCTGTGGAACCATTCCTGTGACACCTATGAAGCTCCCCACATAAATAGGAACTGAGTACTCAGCTCCTTTCCCTTCCTGCCCTGGGTTTTTGTGCACGTATGTAGATATATGGATGTTCAGCTAGACGACTATCAAAGTCAGCTGGAAAAAAACAGTTGTTAGAGTGAAGGACAGGCTTTGTGTAATCACTTTCAAACATCTCCATGCCATATACAATTTTTTTCATATTTTTTTTTTTAATAAACCCTGGTCAAGGTCAGAGAGTCATTAATGCCCGCTACAAGAACAGCTTCAGAAGTGAAGCATCTTCCCATTATGCCTCTCCCACACACACCAGAAATGAACTAAAAGCAGCTCAAGGAAAAGTGTCTTATTTAAAACTCAGAGGGCTGAGTGAACTTGAAACCCAGCCAGCAGCCGGCAAGCCCCAGGCAGCTCCCGGGGCCGTGAGGGGGATGCGGGTCCCCGGAGCAGAGAGCAGGGAGCGCCGGGCTCTCCCGCAGCTCTGCAACAAGTGCAGGCCCCCGCCCCACCGGCCTCGGCCATTTCTACCCACCAAGCTTTTGTCAAACATCTAAAGTCTTAATCAATCCTAACTCTGACCCGAGGATCGCAGGGGAAGATGGATGAGGAAACGGACAACCTCTGACCTCTCCTTGTATTTGTCCTGCCACAGCCAGCCCATTGAAAAACAATTGGGGTGGAACTTGCTCAGCAGCTCCAGGCCCAGCCTGGCACCCTTTTATCGGCTTTCACAAACTCTAATTCTCCTTCCTCCTCCCAGTCTTGCTCCAAATCCACAGGAACCCTCCTCACTCCACCCTCCCCCAGAGGCCCATCAGCGCGGGACGGCAGCTCAGTGTCACAGGGGCTGTGCAAGGCCCCCAGCAGCCAGAGCCACACGGCTCTGCGGGGCTGCAGCAACCCCAGGAGCTTCCCAGTGAACCATTCTGGCTGGAGAACGGCAAACGCTGAAAGAGGAAACCACAAGTAACCACTGATGAAATGGGTTTAGCGCTTTCCAATTACTTGCTGGCTCAAGTCCTCTCAGAAAACTGGCACAGGCCAGCCTGACTCTGGCAAACCCGAAAGACAGAAAGTTTCTTTCTCAGTTGTAAGTGTGATGCCACCTGCCCTTCCTCCAACCGAGGAGACAGACCGTGGGCTTTCCTGAGCCCAGCAGGTAGCCTGACCCCACACGTTCAGTCCCAAGGTCTAGTCCAATGACAGAAAAATAAATAAAAGAGCAGCCCACTACCACCACTGCCCACCAGCAAAACCTCCAGCATCTTCCCTTGGAGAAGGCAGTGTTTGTTATGCAATGAGCTCATCACGTCCGGGCCACTGGCAAGGAAAAGCTTAGATCTGTGTCAATTGGCGTGACCCAGGACTGAACCAGCAGGCCTTCAGGAGAAGGCGGAATAATTTCCATGCAATAAACGAGGACGCTTTTTCCCCCCCATTCACTTCCTCCTCTCACAGCCCAGGCTGTAAATGTGTCAAGATGCTTTGCCTAGAAGTTACGGATCTATTTGAAAACAGCAACACCTCCTCAGCCACCCGTGGCTCTTCTAAGCTGCGCCCATTCAGCACCACATCCGCAGGTTTGCATCTTTAATTGCACGCAGGTTTTCAGGCTTCTGTCTCACAGAACTCCAAAGGCAGCCATTTACTCCAAACAGGATGCCCCCTCACCATGCTGCTCATTTTCCAATTCTCACCACAGCCCATGGCGATTTTGTTGCCAATAAGAAGGACATAGACATCTTCCATCTAGAAAAGCTCAGCAAAGGAAGGCAGAGGCTTGTACTTGGTACTTTTTTCCTGCCAAAGCTTAATTTCAATGCGTAATAATGAACATCACGTTGACTAAATTATAATTTTAAAGAAATCAAGCAGGACATTCAGAAGATGCTGTTCTCATAGGAGTCTAGCACAATGGCAGTCAGGTGCTTGCTTTGCTAGCTCGTTCTCAGTCTCGATGAAATAATCACCTGGTGAAAAATGCACCAAAACAACGTGAAGTTGAGCCATTTGGCTCCAAACAGCCTTTTCCAAAACCTTGGGTTCAAATCCACTGAGGAGCTGAGCACCTTCAATTCAGCACCTGGCAGAATTCAGGCTGCTGAACTGTGCAAAAAGCCTTTCATAGTTGATCTGAATTTATGCTTACATGAGCAAGAGTTTAGAAGCTGAGGCCAAAGATATTTTATTTATAAACTCTCCTCTCCTTCTTTAACCTTCTACTACTTTTTCCAGAAAGGGGAAATGAAGAGAACATAAGTTTTGAAGGTGTTTTTTCCCCCCCTTTTTAGGATAATCTGTCTTTTATATGAACTTTAATCCCTAATTCAGCAGCACACAGGACGGGGGGAGGAAGCGGACTTTTAGCATTTCTAAGAGTATCCTAGCACCTCTATTATGAAACTGACAATGGAGACCCTCTGAGAAATGAAAACATTTAACAAAGGCAGCAGAGTCAAATATCAAAAGGTTATTTAGCACTAAAAATTTGCAACAAGTTAAAACACCAAAGACTTCCCCCTCTTAAAGGGGGGAAAATAATCCAGCTAAAACTGCTGTTTTTCTTTTTCTTCTTCCCTCCTACCAACTCTGGCTCCTACCCCACTGCATAATCCAATGCAAACTTAAAAGAATTGTCACTTTAAACTACAGCAGCTCAGCTGCACTATTTTGCAGTCATTCACATTTGGGTGACTGTCACGGGCCAATTCAAATTTAGGTGCCTGCTAGAAAATGCATTTTGCCTTCTGCCTATTATGGCAGTATCATTTGTTTCGTATTATATAATTCTTAGCCTTGCCACCTGGAACTACGGGACTCCTTCATTAAATCCCTCTGTCCCACAGCATCCCACAGGGGCTGCTAATTACTGGCTTTACTCCATTTACTCTCATCTCCAATTCAATTATGCATTCAACTAAGCCCTAATGAAAAGTACAATGTGGCTCATCTTACCTTGGCATTCACCATTATGTTCTTCATAGCCAGCATTGCACAGACAGTTGCCAATGGGCACCAGCCATTCACCATCTGCCCCGCAGTACATTTTTGGCACATCCTTCTCTTCTGAGTTGTTGACACAGGAGCCACGAACCTCCACCAGAGAGGATGTATCAGCCCCAGTAATGGTGTCTGGAAACTGTGCCAGGTTTCGAACCGTCAACGGGCACTTCTTATAGAAGACACGAACAGACACCAAAGCAATGCAGGCACCGACGTCCTGAAAAGCCAAGTAAAACCCTTTCTTGCTGAGAGGTCCCACGTCCCGCACCTCTGTATTCAGCTTCATGATCCTGTCGCCGATGTCCACCTGGGTGAAGCTCTCATCAGCAGCGATGGTGTCGATCTTGGCAAACTGGCTCTCTCGAATAAAACGCTCCTTGTCATTGTTTGATTCATAGTAATAGAGGTTGAAAGTCTCCTTGCAAGTTCCCATGACACCTGGCAGACTGTTGCAGTCTCTCAGCGTGAACTTGATTTCAATATATACCCTCTGAGCCCCCTCACGGGGAATCCAATCAGTTCGTAACCAATTATTCTGACTGGGCTCCATCACGTTGCAAACTTGGTAGGTGCGGATCGGAGTGTTTTTCTCATCCATAATGCTTACTTCCTCCCACTGTCAAGAAGGAAAGAAGAAAAATGCATCAGTATTCAAAGGAGCAACAGACCTTCACAGCAAATTAACCTGACCTTCCACAGCTAACACAGAGACGGTATTTTTCCTACTACGGGAAAACAAACAACACCATCGTATCAAGCCATACCCAGGACCTCAACTATTTGGACATTCAAAGAGAAATCCATTCAGGAGAAACAAGCTCCAAATCAGGAAAAACAAAACAGCTCAGCCCCCAGGACCCTACCTAGACCAGGGCATGTCACAAACATGCAGCACGGCACTGGCACCGGGGTTTTCTCTGCAGCAGAGAAACATGAACTCCACTTTGTAAGTGTGGGCACCAAGCAGCAAGATTACATGACTCAGTTGCACAAGAGATGGAGTAACATCCACGTTTCTGGCATCACCACCACAAATATCAAGCTGTTAAACCACCCCTCCTTATTTCTCAGAGCTTCCAGCTGCCTTCCTGGGCTAGCAACACCCCAGACACAGTCAGGGAGCAGCAGCCGCTGCTGAACTGGGCACAAATAGCTGGCTGTGAAGAACAGGGCCCTTAACCTGGGTGGACAGGACAAGGAGACAGAAGGACAGGTAAGGAGACAACAGCACTGGTCTACCAGCACAGTGCCATAACGTTCCTATCCAAACAGAACTCATTATTGGGAAGGTAAGAAGAGAAGGAATATTAGATAGCTTGTCCTGGAGGAAACCTCAGGAAACACAGGTGATATTTTTTTAAGTTTTTAAAATAAAATAATTGGAAAAGGTTCAGGGGTAGCATCACACTTTAAATCTCTTGCACTCCTCAAGCAAGTTCAGGCACCTCCTTCAGAAGTGCCCAACTAACAGGAACACGATTATGAAGCACAAATACAAGGAAGACATGCAAAGAAGAGATCGTGCCCTAAACCAGCATTTCACAATGAAGAACTTATAAACAGACAGAAAACATAAGCAAGAGTTCTGGAAAATAAGTAAATAAATAAAAAGAATAAAAAACCCACAACATCTTAAAGATTATGATAATAGAGTTTACCACTGTCCTTTCCTAGGGTGGGAAGAAGGGGGCCATTAGCAAGAGAGATGTTTCCAGTAAAACCCCCACAGTGCTTTGGTATGTGAGAAATCCTTCTTTATAAACGAAGCAAACAAACAAACAATACTAAGGTATGAGATAATGACTGCCTACTGTCTGAGCTTGGAGGCTATACAAAAAAGCTTATAAAAATTACCCACAAAAAAACAGCAGTAACTTCAGAGGCTTCCCTAATGTGCTTTTCAGAACTTCTGAAGCCATGGTTTTGATAAACAAAAGCCTTCTTAATGTTAAGGGGCTTCTTGCATAAGATCCTGCCTTCTTCTCACAAGGATTGCTCATATGCAAGTGATTTTTACTTAAGAGATTCCAGCTTAGCTGAATCCGTTTATAGAATGACAGTAGTTGGCACCATGAGTCACCAGGAGCAGAGAGAATAATATTTTATTTGCTGCCCGGCTATAGCTGCAAATTAAAATGAAAGCAGGGGATGGGGCGGGTGGAAATCAATACTGAGCGTGTCACTCCTGCTCACAGAAGAAGGAAAAAATAAATCTTAAAAAGTCATCTATCAACGTAAAGTGTAACACGGTGTTAGTAAGAAGACAGTTGTTTAATTTACAGCTGCCACGGAGCTAGTTTACTGTTACAACATTGTCTTTATGATCCATCAGTTTCCATTCTGCTGATCTTCTGTCTACACTACCTACACGCGTGTGGTACAAGAGAAAGGAAGAAGCAGAAGGAAACAATACTTGTTGACGGGATTTCCTCTGCCGCACGCACACAATGGAGGATGTCGCCGTTGGGTTCAATGAGAGGCGGCCGAGGCCACTGGGGCAGGCTGCAGCGGAGCTCAGCCTCGGGGCAGGCTCTCAGCATGCCCCCGTCCCCCGACCAACACGCTCACGTTGCTTGTTTCATGGCCACGCAAACCAAACCCAAGCACATCCTACTGCCAGAGCTGAAAATAACTACAGCCCCAGAATTCCCCGTCCCTGTGAATGGTTTCTAACTCTACGTATGTGGTCAAAGGTGTAATTTCAGCTTGAAAGCAAAAAGTTAACTTTCGTAATTCAACTCTTCCCACGGTTTAATGATGCAGAGTAAAACATTCTGGGCACAAAACCTGCTTTTCAACTGCAAAATGCAAGAGTAAATCATTACTTATATTTATAATGCAATTCATTAATTCCTCCAGGGCTGCCATACATTTGATTACAGCTAGTCACTGCTAAACGACGACGTCTCTCTCTCTCCCTCCTTACTCACACAGCCCTCACGCCTCGGGAGCTGCCTGCCACAGACGGAGGGAATCATCTCCTGTACCAGATGAGAAGGTGCACACAGCTGAAGGAAAACTGGCTCTGAAGGACAGGGTCTTCCCAGAAGAGAAAAAAAAAAAAAAAAAAAAAAAAGAGTTCGCTGCTGCTGCTTGAAATAAACCTGCAGCGTATTAAGTTAAAATAACTGCTTTCCAAGCACTGTCTCTCAGAGACAGACCATGTACTCTTAAATTTTTCACTACAGGCTTAAAAATAGAATGCACGTCTGTAGGTTTAGTGAAACCAGTCACGTCCACAAGAGCACACCTTGCTCCTTCCTTCTCCACCTCACATGGAGCTTTCAGAGAACACATTGAGGGGAAAGGGAGAATTGAGCAGTTATTAGCAACACACAGCTCCCCCCTGGTCATTAATTCACCACAGACTTATTAGAACTTATGCACTGGGCCCTGCCTTACCGCACAGCGCGGGTTCCCCTGGCGGAGCCGCAGGACAGGACACAGCTGACCCCCTGCAGAGCAGCACCGTGGGACGGCCCAGCCCGGCCCTCCCCAGGGCCACTGCCCCGGGACGAGGGTGCTGGCTGCACCCAGCGGGAACTACGGCTGCCAGGGCTGCCCCTCACCCCGTGCCCCACCACCCCAGCCTGGGGACAGCTCGGCAGGCCCGGGCTCAGCTCCTGCCAGGGCTGTAGTCAAGTTCGTGGGGAACAACAATGGGGGAGCCAAACAATCCCCCTTTCTCCCCTGTTATGGCTATTCACAGCTTATGCATAATGCATCGCCAACCAACGCGAGCCCGGATTCCTTCCACCCGCTGCCGTTTCCTTAGCTCTCCTAATTACAAGTGGGAACACATGCACAAAAAACAAAATTCGTAGGTTTCCTGAAGAACCCAGTGCTTTGCAGTGCACGGGTCCTGATCTTCCAGCCCTCATTTCTCAACCAGTTTGACTTACTTACTTTTCTTTGAGCATGCTAAGCAGCTTCAGTAATCTAATATTAAAAGGATTTGAACAGCGGAGTTTTTGCTTGGCTTTTTTTAATTGCTGTTAATAACGCTTAACGTGCATTGCTGGCATTTTTCTTAAAACTGATCTCTTTAAGGAAGGAAGCCCCCACCTAACTGCTTATCAAAGCCCCCACAGACCCCATGCACTCGGCCCCGTGGCTCCCAGCCCACCCACACCCATGGGACGGGTCAGCGGACGCACTGCCTGAACTGGGCTGCTCCCCAGCCACGGATGTGTGAGTCCCTTGCTGTCACCGCATCGCAGCCCAGCAGTGAATTCGAGTGACTTTCTCTTACAATGACCTTTTTTAAAAAGTGCACGAAAAGAGATCGCAGTGGTTCTGGCTGAGCGCTGGCACTTCGGGTGCCCACCAAGCAACCCAACGCAGCCAGCGGACACCGCAGGGACCCCCCCGGCACAGGGATCCCCGCTCCGTGTCGGGGTAGCGCACCTGCCCCGAGCAGCGCCGGGCGGGGACAGCCCCTGGGCGCAGGGAGCACAGCCACGGACGGCAGCCCCGCCGCCGGATCGCGTTTCTCGTTGGCATTTCAGCTCTAAATAGGCAGCTCAGCCCGCATCCGAACCCATCTCCTAATTCCGAAACCTCTTTTCTGCCCTTTTGCTTTCTACTCCTTGCATGACAGAGCCATCCGAAGGGAGTATAGAGTTTCCCCAACAAAGAGCGATTCTCTCGGTGCGCCCGGGACGAAACCCGACCCCCTCGCCCCGCTCAGCTCTCCGCCCCGCAGCGCGGACACTTACCCCTCCTTCCAGCGGGCTCGCGATCCAGCCCAGCTCGCCCTGCACCGACCGGGAGTCCAGCAAGGTCACTGCGAGAGGCACAGACACAGCGCGTTACGTCCCGGCTGCCGGGAGCCGCGGACCGTTCCCCACGGCACCTCCGCCCCTCGCCCGGAGCGCGGCGACGCTCCGGAGCCACCGCTCACCCGCGCGGGGGGACCGAGCGGCTGCCGCGGGACCCCGGGGCCGCTCCCTCCCGGCCCCGTCCCGCAGAGCCCCCGCTCCGGGAGAGCCACGGGGCAGCAGGGGCCGCTCCGCCCCGCGCACCTGCGCGGCCCCAGCACCGCCCGGAGGGTCCCGGCGGGGAGCGGAGCCGGTGCGGAACTTTCCCGCAGCGCACGGAGCGCGGCTCCGGCAGAGCTCACCTTCGTTGGCGGGGTACACGCGGGAGCCCGTGACGGCCCCGCAGACGCCGACGAGCAGCGGGAGGAGCGCGCCGACGGGGACCCCGGCCATGCCGCCCGGCCGCGCCATCCCAGTGGAATAACGCCCGCATGGGCGCGCGGGCATAGGCATTGCCAAGGGGGCNGCCGGGAGCGCCGGGAGCGCCACGCCGCGGGCGGCCGGGCTGCACCCCGGGGGCGGGCTGCAGGGCCGGGCTGTAACGCGGGGCCGGGCCGGACTCCCCCCAGGGGTTCAGATCCTCCCCGGGCGCCCGCCGCGCGCACGGCCCCAGGAGCGGGGTGGTTTAGGAGCGCTCAGAATGGGTCGCGCAGTTCGGTCAGCGCTTCTGTGCGCCGGGAAAGGCGTCTGTCCCGCATCGGCCGCTTTCCTTCAGCCGCTGCTTTTCCCCAAGTTGTGATCCCGACAAATCCTCACAGCGGCAGCCGCTGGGCCGTTGCTTATTGCCGGGGCTCAGCGCAGCCCCCAGATCCCGCTGACAGCGGGGCTCCGCTCCCCGCACGGCCCCGAGCCGAGCGGTCCCGGTGCCGCTGGGCCCGTTCGGAGCCGCTGTCGGGGCAGCGGGGCTGCAGCAGCACAGCCGGGCGGTTGCTAAAACTTGTGCTTTTTGCCCGAAATTGTCTGCGTGCATTCTTGGCCTAACGAGGAGGAGGAGGACGAGGTTCCCGTGTTGCTGCTCACACAGGAGCTCAGCGGGGCTGGGGGGCTCCGTGGGGCAGCAACAAGCCAGCGTTGTTCTTGCTGCAGTGCCAGAAAAGTCGGTTGTCATAAAACATGAAATACTTTGAAACCTTTAAAATATTTCTGGTACATTGGTGCAACTTTCATTTGTTAAAATTTTTTCACATAAAACAAACACAGGCAATATAAAAGGGGCCTGGAAATGTAATAACCCGAAACGCCTGCAGTTCTCCCAAACCCGCTACGCTTCGGCTCCGAGAAAAGGGCTGGAGGAGCTTTGCCAAAACAATCACAGCCTCCTGACTTCATGTCACCTCGGCAGCCACAGCAGCACCCGACAGCACCGGGTGCCCCACGCAGTGCCATGCAGCCGTGGGGTGGCTGTGTGCCCGCACCCGCTGTGGGGTCACTGTGCCCCCGCGCTCCCTGTTTGCCATCTGCTCACTTGGGAGCACACGGGGTGCCGGGCTGCTGCCCTGGCAGTGCAAGCTGTCGGGAGCTGTGGCTGTGGGGAGGCTCATGCCTGGGTACAAGGGCTGCTCCGCATCCTGCCCAGCACTCCCCCCCCTTCCCCCTGCCCTCCTGCCCCAGCTTGCTGCCGGGCTGCACACGCTGTGCTCCTTTGCAGCCTTTCTTTCCCTGTTTCCCCGCGCCCACCTACTCGCGCTCGTCCATCTCTCCGGATGCTTTTTGCTGTCAGCAGAGTGACAGCCCTGGCAGCAGGCTGTGTGCGCGGGGCCTCCCGGGCCCAGCACCACGCTGAGGTGGGGACAAACCCGAGGAAAAAGCAGCAGCAGGGGGAGGAAGCACAGGGTCCTCCTTTCGTATGCAATTCCACAGCCTGCAGGGGAAAATCCAGCCGGCTCCTCTGAAAAGCATCTTCCCACAAAAACGTGAGCCCATTGAGTGCACTCCCACACAGCCCACGCCCCAGCAGCCCTGAGCTCAGGGCACAGCCGGGCAGGCAGCGCATGGAGCTGTGTGCCCATGGCCCAGCCCTGCCAGGCACCGAGAGCACCTGCACTGCCCGGCCGTCCCCTCCGGGCCCTCTGATCCTCAGGGGACCTGGGAGCATAAAGCATCTGCCGCCCAGTTACTGGACACAGCTCCTTGCTAGCTGTCTGAGAGCAGCAGCTGCGTGCTTGCTGTGAGCAGGATGTGGTTCCTGGGCTCACACAGGCATTAGGTGAGGCAGCAGCCCCCAGCACGAGGAGCTGCTGCGGGAGCAGGGCCAGGGAGCAGCAGGCGCTGCTGGGAGCCCTGTGCCAGCCCCACGGGTCTGCTCCTGCTGGGACTGCCCGAGCTGTGCTGCTGACCTCAATAAGGAACGGAGCGGATTTGTGGCTCATTTGCAAATCCACTCGGCAAAAAGTGAGCTTCACGCGCTGCAGATTATTGACACATCCTTCTCTGAACTATGAGCATCACCACAACAGTTTCCCACGTATTGCTGCCTTTACACTGACTGCAGGAGCCGTGGCGGTGTGTTTCTTCCGTCTGGGCACACACGATGCCCTGGCAGAGCAGGGACAGAGGCACAGGGCTCTCACCTGCAACCAACACTGCCGAGGACAGCGGGTAAACATCAGTGACATGAGCACGATGTCAGTGCTCCATACAGCGCAAACCACATCTCACAGTGTGTCTAAAATGCACAGTGTGCCACTGCCAGGTGCCCAAAAGGTCTCCAAAAACACTGATAAAACAGCAATGTTTATGATACACCGTGTGCTTCCTAATGTAGAGAAGCATTAAAGGACACCAGTAAAATGCAGAACCTGAAAAGCAGCCCAGACCTAGCAAAGGAAAGAGAAAGCACCGCAGCAGGGTGCCAGGTCGGGATCCCAGCGTGTCACCCAGCGCGCAGACCCAGCCCAGCAAAGCCGAGCGCCCAGCTGTGCCAGCCCCGATGGGGCCAGGAGGCAGGCAGCCATCGCAGCTTTCTCAGGTCCACGTGTGACCCACCCAGCAGCACAGATCGCTGCAGGTTGTTTGCAGCGCTTGCACAGACACTTGGCAACCCAGAGAGGACCGGGCGTGCAGACGTTGCACCAAAAGATTATTTAAAGCTGCAGAGGTTAACAGGTACCTTAATTACTACAAAACACTTTCGAGTACCGCTGGCTTGGTGCTGCCAGTCCTCAGCAGCTGTGCTTCTCACTGACGCCTGGGAGCAGTGCCAGCTTGCAGCCACGGAGGTGGCCGGGCTGGGGAGCACGGGGCCGGGGGCGGCTGCGGGAGGGCTGCTCCGTCCAGAAGGGAACAACTGGGAGCAAGGCAGCCCGTGCCAGAAATTGCAGGGAAGCTGTTTGTAGCAATTTCAGAGGAGCCTCCGCTGAATGTGAGGGGTGAAGCTGGAGTCTGAGCACAGAGAATTGCAAACTACATCCAGATTTCTTTAAAGGCACACACCCATTTTTGCAGTGGGGGAAAGACTGAGTCAGACAGACGTAGTTTTCCTCTTTCAAGAAGAAGGTCACCATTTGGGATCTCTGAACTAGATTCTGGCCTGTGCTAAGGTGAAGCTGAATTTTCACAGCATTAGCTGTGGAACCTGAGTAGGTAGGGGGAACTGGGCCCTTCGTGTGCAACAGAATAAATCCAAAATTAACATAAAAGAAAAAACTCTTTGGGATTGATTTTCCTACTGGGATTTCAGCTTGTCTGCCATTAATTACTGCAGGTATTACTAAAAATAAAGTAAATAAGGATGCACGATTATTTTTATTGTACCACTCAATGTTCGGTAGGAATGCCTCCACATGAAAGGATAATTTTAGAGCAACACCTCTGAATTGTCTTTTTGATAAAATAACCCAAAGAACAGCGCGTCAGAGCTCTAATTCATGTTTATTCCGTGTGTTTGGAGACAGTGATCTTTTCAGAGATGATTCATGCAATGATGGTACCCATCAACCTGTACCAGAGACAGGTTCCCTACAGAGCCCTGACGATTTCTGGCACTTCTAAGAGAGCGTAAATCCTAATTAACTCTGAGCAAACCATTCTCTCTGAGATAGTCCACCCATTATTATGAACAAAATTTTTGCAACCATATAAAAGGAAACTGTTTCTGTGCTTGAACTAAGAAGTAAAACCAGACCCTCCTTTTTTACTGCATGCTATTTTTCAGTAGCAGGACAGAGAAAGATTGTTTTTCTGTAGAATGAAATATAAGACCCTTGTTTTTGTTCTCCTAAAAAGTGGAAAGCATTTGTGCATTTTTTCCATGAATGCAAACATGACTGATACGTTCCCAGACAGGGGAATAATCAAGATTGGGAGTTTCCACCTGGGAAAAGGGCTGTGCTCTGAGCTCTGCACAGATTTCCTGGGGGACTTCAAGCCGCTGTGACTGCAAGACTTCAGAAGTTGGATGGAGACGATAACCTGAAATGCCCGCCTTAAAACAGAGATGCCAAATAAATATTGGGTCAGGGAGAACTGCAGGCATCCCGTGTCTGCCGCTCCACTCTTGCAGAGAGGACGGAGAGGTACAGCTTCGTTCAGGAACATTTGTAAGGCACCAAGGGACCTTTTCTACCTGTTGTCCTTAGGCTGAAAAAAGCATAACCTGGAAGAAATACTGCTGAGCTCTCAGTCTGGTGCATAGCCTGCATTTCTCTGTCCTTGTTACAGAGAAGCTGTAGGTACCAAAGGATGGTTGCTTATTATCTAAGAAAGGATTTGTTGAATTTTAGGGGAACCTGTAGCTGGGAAAAGTGAGAACATGCACATGCATGTGTTCTAGCTCGGTATTTGCACTGATCTTATTGCAAAATATTGGAAATTCTAGATTGACTGAATATGAAGCAAAATAATAGGCACAGAAATGAAAACCTGCAAGAAGAACAATGGGGGAAGAAGTTGATATTATGTCAAAAAGGTGACAGCCATGCTTTTCCTCAGTACAGCCACTGATCTTAGAAGTGTTCAGAGAACGCAGTTTGTTGTGCTGGCAATGCAGCCCCTGCATTTCCTTGCTCTCTTTTCATTTGTACCCATCTGCTGGCTCTTGTCATATACGCAGGGATGCCTGTACAGCTCCTAGCACAGCCAGATCCCAAGCCCACTCTCGGGTATCTGAGCATCACAGTGGCTTTAGAACAAAAGACCTGCTCGGGTCTGTACCTGCGTCCCATGCTATACAGGCACCAACCCAATTTTAAGAATTTTTCTAATTTATGAGATACAAATTAGCTCCTCTTATTTCGTACACCACTGGCACCATCAAACAGTTTTCCCTTGGCTGGAGCCAGTTTGCCAAACCCCATTCCCCCCGAGCTCCCCCTGAGCAGTAACCACCTCATTCCACTAAAGGAAGTCAGCCCCAAACCCGAGCGTGTTTCCCTGCACACGGGGAGCAGGAGCACGCCTGAATTCTACCTTAGGGCTGGGTTTCCATCAGAAATGACTCACCAGCATTGCTTTACTGAGACACTACTGTCAGACTTTCCTAATACATATGTAGCTGCTATTTCCAACAACATTTTTTCCCAGATATTTTCTCTTGCAGTATCCTGAGGAAAACAACAAAAATATTATGTCCGGGGAGAAATGTACAGCTGCTACAGCTGATACTGGCCCAGAACTGCCCTCCTTCCCTCAGCTGCCTCCCCTGCCCACCACCATTACAAATCTGCACTCGCATTACCACAGTGGCCGCGGTTCCTAATGGCGGCTAAAATTAGTAGTGGAAAACTTGCTTAGCCCCCTGACACAATGGGCTCGATTCTAAGGAAGAGTGTGACTAACTATTTGCCCTGACCCGTTGCGATCCCTTGTCCCCTGTTTCAAGGGCTTGCACAGGACCAGGAAAACAGCCATTTGCAGTGCGTTGGAAACAAAAGCGAAGGATTACCGGGAAATTTTTTATCCGTTCCTTATAGAAGCAGAGAACAATGCTTCTGCACAAAAGGAGCACACGCAGTAAAATTTATGGTATTTCTTTTCTTGACTTCTATCAGGAACTTTCATCAAAATACATCTTTGGGACAGATCAAAGTACGAGTACAATGCAGATTTGTTTGAGTTTCACCCACCATTCCAAAACATCCAAAAATGCCAGCAGGACACTCAAACAAAGAGCTGTAAAAGTAAAACAGATTCCCAGTGGTGACATCTGTTAGTATAAGGATTATTCAAACATCTCTAGAGTTTTCCCAAAAAAATGCCAGAATGGCTTCCTACCAAAACCCAGCTCAGTCTAATATCCTTCCTTGGCTAAATCTACATACAAACTGTACTTCTATATTTTGTTGGCACTAAGAAACCCACATGCTTGTCTTGACATGGAAATAAAAAGAGATTCCCAGGGACTTTAAAAATGTATATACTAGGGAACCAGTTTAAACTGACCTTGGCTTAGAGAAATGCATTTTTTGAAGCCAAGCACAATTGACAGTGCTTGGTACGGTACTAAACACGTTTCTGCTGAAAGCAACTTCATTGCAACTTCATTGCAGGACGCAAGACAGTTTCAATCTATTAGGATACCAGCGTGATCAGGTGGTCTGGAAAGGGATAATTTATGTCTCTTCTGGACTTGTATTACATATGAACGTGAACACACACGCAAACATATAGAAAACCCTAATAAACGTAGCCAGGCCCATAGAGGGAAGAAAAACTGAGAAGGACCCATTAGAAACCGTGCCGTAAACAGAAACAGAGGCCATAAAGCTACTCCATCACCATTCCCAGCCACGTAATTCTCTGCTTTCCTTATACATCTCAGGTGGCCAATGCAGACCACCTACAAATTCAGCTTTGCTGACAGCATCATATACAAAGCATGGGCATTATTCCATTTGTATTAGCTTAAGAAGCCAGCTCATGCCGGCGGAATTGCAGCAGTAATAATGATGTGAGAGTTAACACTAGCAGCTCCACACCCCATGTGGAAATCCCATGATGGCTTCATTACACTGGGAACTACCTAGAGCCCATAAAATCGTGAATAAACTTTACCTGACGATTGCAACAGTTTTTATAGCATCAAGAATGAATCCATTAGAACTTGGTTTTCCCATAGCCTGGGAACAGTTACTAGGAAATTTAATTTGGTGAAGATCTACCAACACATCAATGAAATTAAATATAAGGCACAGCAGAAATTAAATATAATACAGCATTTACCCTGATTCTGATGCATAATATTTGTGAGTGATAATGATTTTATCCTTTAATTAAAATTCACTTTAAAGTGTTCTCTAAATTAAACATTGCTGAAAGTGCAGCATCTCCTGAAGAGTCTATCACTCGCACAAAGCTTTCAGAACCAATCGTTGCACCTCAAAAGGCACTATAGGATATTTAGACTAGAAATATCTCACACCATGTTAGCTGGCTGCTTTGTTATTTGAGCTTTAAACGTTAAATACATGGAAGCAACATAAAAGGAGCTTCCCTGTAAAGCCTATTTTCCAAAAACTATGTTATTTAGAACCCCATAAAGATCTCTATGTCTCTACCCATCTGCAGCCACATTTATTTTTACATGTTTTTGAGTGCATATCTCTCAGTGTCATAAGGTCTTCATAAATAAATCAACCTACTTAGATCCGCATGCTTTGAATAACAAGTCAGCCACCAAACCAGCAGATGGATACATTTTTAATTAGGTAAGCAGTCAATGCCTTTTTGGTTTGAAAACTCTCTTGTTTCTCTTAAAAAGATGGAAAGTAACCAAATTAAATCCAAAATTGCAGCAGGATGGCATAGTGGTTTTATTTGGGATGTAGCTGCAAATCAGCTTAGAGCCCAGCCTGTGTGACAAACTTGAACAAATGCAGTATTTTATATCAAGCAAACCTCAGAGTGAAATATTTAAGGATCTTGTAAGAATACATTGTAAACAATATGTATTTTTCAATAACACATGTGGTTACTTATGCCATCTTCTCACTTGAGCAAGACTCTCTGATCTTAATTCATTTACTGTGTTGCCTTTGCAATCTCTCAAGTAAAATATTTCTAAGCAGCAACTTTTAATTTACATAATCAGACATACTTTCCTGAACAACATGGAAGAAACTCAGAATTAACAACATCTTGTACTGCTTAAATAACCCATGAAAAAAACTTCAGCAATTCCAGTTAACTTCTTCCCACAGAAAGCTTTTCAGTGTTGGACTTGGAACAGAACTCAGCATGACAGATACATGTCTTATCTGTACTGAGATCCCCACACCCTCTGCACTTCCCTGGCTCCCCAGGGCTCAGGTAAATCCTCCCGGGGAGGATGTGGGGTGCCCCAGAGGAGAACTCAGCGCCTTGAGGACTCCCAGGCACCCTATGGGGACAGCAGGGACTGGGGCAGCCTGGAACCCTCTCCCCCACTGTCCCCTCCTTCCCCCTGCTTGACGTGTTTTCTCCATTAGCTCCTGTCAACCAAAACAAGGCCTTGTGGAAGTTTTCCTGTGGCTCGGGTGGCCTTCTCTCCCTCACCTGCAGCAGTGAGCCGAAGCGGACGAGCAGCCCCCCGCTCAGGCCTCGGCCCCAGCTGGCGGCCTGGTGGCAGCTTCCTGAGGTGGCGGGACAGGCCGGCAGCTCCAGCTGCCACCTCTGCCTCAAGGAAAAGAAATGGCCAAGACAGAAGACTAAGACCACGTGTGATCTCCGTGTGACAAGCAGACCAGAAGGTTGTCCTTCGGCTTGCAAGCTGTCCCTGCTTGTCCGTAGGCAAACAGGTGCCAGCAGCCCCCATGGCCATGCATAGGCTGACCCTTCCACTCTGCAGTTTCTCCAAGCACACGGCCTGGAACTATCAAAAGAATTTCAGTGCCCAGTGTGAGGGTCTTACATTGGTACTGAGGCAACAGAATAAAGTTATCTGGATCCTTACTCAGTTTTATGTTTACCAGAAGAAAAAAAGGTATCTTAAGAGTCGCATTAAAAATCCAGACGTAAAATCTGATACTTAAAGACCATAGCTTAAAAATAAATGGACCAGACTTAATTTTTGATGTCACTTCCTTGGATTTCATGACACAACACCTGAGATGAATTTTTTCCATTTTACTTCACCTCTTTTTCTTGCATATGCTTATGGTAAAAAAAAATAGCCGAGTTTCCCATATGTTAAATAATAAAATTCAGTTCTATCATTTCTTTCTATCCCTTTACAATTCTTTTCATTTGACTAAATGGAAAATACTATATCTCTAGAACTGACTGGAAAAGAAATAAAGGTCTGACTCTCATCCCACTTTTATAGGGTTTGTGCTGATGTAATTGTACTGATTTCAAGGAAATTGCTTCAGATTTGTGCCGTTAGATCACAGCCTAGACGTCCGTACGCCCTGAAAATTCCTAGCTCTGCTAAAAGGCTCAGGATTATTCTCAGAGTTTTACATCCTGGAATATAATTGCACTGTGTAAAATAACATTTATTAAAGATCAGATATGAAGCATAAAGATGGCAATTATTTGAAACTTGAGGATGTAATATTTGCCTACCGGTCTGCATGGGACATTATGCTTAAAAACTGTAGTAGTGCAGGAAATAAAATTTCTCTTATATGTGGTGGGACTTTATGAAAATAATGTAAAATGGAGAATATTAGGAGGGCATGCTGAAGCCACACTGTATTGTTTAGAAATTCTTTTTAGCTGACAGTTACTGTCCTGTACTTCAGTTTTCCTTTTGCCTTGTTTGAGATGTTTTACTTCACAATCAAGAGGGAAGGAAAATGCTGCAATTTCACAATTGCTGCTGAGAAGTCACATTTTTTTTAAAAAGCATAAATTTCCTGAGGGCTATGCCGTGGCCAGGGCCCCTAAATTTCTGGTCCCACGTGTTGTTCTGCACCCACGTCCACCGCAGTGCTCCGGACTCAGCAATGAGATCAGAGCTCTGGGGATGGGGAGTCCAGTGAACGAGACAATTTTGGATGTGGGAAAGCTTGGAAAAATGGGACAACAATGTCCTTGTTATATTACAGCTTCAGCCTAGCAAATTGCAGCTCAATTTCACAAGACAAAGAATAACATAGCTTGAGTTATTTGCATTCAGATACGTTTGTGCTGGGATTTGGAGCCTTGTGCTCAGAATGCCCTACAGACCTTCAACACAGCACTGCTCAACCCAGAGGAATAAACCCCGTTCCACAACTGCCACAGTCACTGCTGTGATATTCCGCAGAGCTGCTTGGTAGGAGCTATGCAACTGGTCGGTCACATTTCTTTTTATAGGCAACAGCAGAAAGATGGAGACTTTCGATCAGAATTAAAGGGATTTATGGTTCATATTGATCTGACCATCAATATTGGAATAACTGAAAGGAGAGCTATGCTTGCTCCATTTAGCAGAACTTGAGACCAGTGTTCTGAACCACAAGAAGAATCAGAGTAAATTTCAAGACAATGCTTTCTGTGCTTATCCTCAAACTGTTCTGATTTCCCCTACCAGATCCTCTTTTAAGTTGAAGTGTGTAAGAGCCTGAAGGACACAATAATATTGCTTAATTTTGTCTGCCTTTCGTTAACATTTATATGAGTTTATGCCATGCCTTTTACTGTTTTCCAGCTGATAAATGTTTTTTTAATATTGTGCACAGATCATTTTGCTTATAATCAAGGAAGGAAAATTAAGTTTAACATCTGAGAGCTTTAGGCAAAAATGTCAGGCGTGGACCAGATGACCACATGAGAGCTGCAGACTCTCTTTGTGCCCCAGATTGGCTGGTATTGTTTTGATGCTGTTGCGCTGGAGCAATGGCACTAACGTAATTATGAGATCAAGCAACATCTGGTGGATTTGGCACCCAGTTCACAATTGATTGTTAGTTGGGGTCAAAGGATGAATGCGCCTTAAGTGCACGTTAGGGTGCGCAATCATAAAGCTTGCATTAGCGAGGAAGGAGGACTAGCAGCATTCTTGTGTTTCATCACCCAACAAAATTGATGGCCCACAAAAAAGCAGTGGCACAGCACACAAAAGTGATGATGCCAGAGAGACTGACGCGCTGCAGGCGGTATTTGACATCTTCTGGCTGTGGGCTGTTGTGTGTTGTGATTTATGTCACCGTAATGATTGATTACTTTCAGATCATTCCCATTCTACCATATCTCTGAGAATTTCCCTCTTCTTCAAACATCTTTTTGTTCCACAAGCCCTAGGCTGCAGATGGCATCAACCCACGCATTCCCATTGTTTGAAGCCTACAAGAACACCACCATTCTTTGGAGGAATGCTCATAGTTGAGTAGCTGGTGTCCAATTAAGTCCTGAAACTATGACTGTGGGCACTTTAACCTTTTTATCCCCTTGCTCTTTTAGGCATTGCATTGTGTGCAACAGCTACAATTCAATAAAGCCTAAAAAAGTCATCAAGAAAGAAAATCAGGAGATACATTTTTCAGGTTACAGGAAAGTACTTCAAGTGATGGCCGTGGCTGCATCTGTCACACCTCCATAAAGGTTCTTCTGATCACGTTTCACAAAATGAATTATCATTCCTGGCATGCAGTGTTACAGCAGACTCAGGGTAAAGGCAAGAGGCTAAATCTTCTGCAGGCTGGAAAGCCAAAAATGCCTCTGGGATGCTTATGCAAATCATCAGCTTCTCTGATATCTCAGCCATTCTGTGTGTCATGTAAAACATCGATGACTCAATATTCATATGATCGGAACAACAACAATTCAAGGCTCGTATCAAGATAAAACTGATTTTTTTTTTTTTTGGTCACATCTATCATGACAGAGCATCCAGGGAATTGTTACAGTGGATGGTGAATATTTTCAAATCACAACAACCAGCTGCAATGAACTTTATCAGTTTCTGTTTTCTTCCTTAGGAAGCAGCAACACCAAGCATATTTGCTGCTACTTCAGTCGCTGAGCACAATAAAGCCAAAAGGACTCGCATTTTGCTGCATTTTTACCACACCTAAGCCTCTGGCTCTCCAGGTTTCCACAAAAGGCTTTTTCTGTCCTATAGGACCTTCCTGTGTCCATGCAGTACAACTGCCCAGTGCTCCCTGGAGCTCTGTGTGCTGTCTCTTTCCTTTCTGGAAGTCCTGGGAGATGCAAACAGATATACCACAAGCACCCAGATCCTGCCCATTGCACGTTTCTCAAATAGTGTCAAACAACACTGCTCAGAAACAATGCTGAAAAGTGCAAGAAGAAGCTTTGTTATCTTCCCACAAAGCACATACTGATTTGGTTCTTGGGTAGGATACAACACTCCAACAGGTTTAATTTACCAACAATATCTGTTCTGAGTCAGTAGCGCAGAGGGATCAGCTCCGGTGGAGACCTAGCGAGGATGCAGGGCAGGCTGAGGCACATCAGTGCTGCTCGCTTGCCCCACAGTGAGGTTTCAAAAGGTGATGGGGTTTCTGTCTGATAAGCCTTCAGTAACCTTCACCATGTGTGTGCCAGGGCGGTGTCTTTGGCATGGGCATCAAACCCACTGCTTCCAGCTGGACCCGAGGGGGCCTGGTGACACCAACAGAACACCCAGAGCACTCACACTGTGACCAAAAAAAGAAAATGGCTGGAGAAAGATGGCATGAGAGCAATAGGCCAGCCTGTGCTGGGTGAAAACAAAACTCAGCAACCTAGTTCTTAAAAACAAAAGGATTTTAAACTGCACTGTATGATATTTACATGGACGGAGTTAATTTCTCATTTCCAGTGCTGCTCACCTCTTTGTTTAATTTTTGCAAGGGTAGCTGGGGACGCAAAATATTTATCAACGACTGCAAGCCTGGATCTGTCCTCAGAGTGAAGATTAGACACACTGATCAGGCTTTTCATTTTCTTTTTCTTTCTTTTTTTTTTTAATATAACTGTCTGAGGAGTTCCTGTGGAAGCAGTTTATATAAGTGGGTCACAAAGAATGAAAGCTGTCCTTGGGCAGCCTTTGAACAGGCACAGATATGTTTTCCTCCTTATTTCTTTTTCAGAGGAATGGAAAACATAAGCCCCCTTTTGTAAGCAGTATTTTATTTCTAACAGGCTCTGCAATTCTGCAGAAGTCGTGAGCAGCACTGTATGTAATTCAAAGACTCCTTGATACACACACTCGGGGCCTGATTCCCACATAAACTAAGCTTCGTGCGGTCTCTTACACCCACCCTAAAACTTTCACTGCTGGAATCGTAAGGAAAGCTCTGCTCTTAGGGAGAAGGCAGACCAAAATATTTTTAAATGCCATGTCCAGCTTACTTCATTGCTCAGCAATTGTGAATTGGATTTTCAGAGAGAAAATTTTCAGCAATACTTATGGCTAAGTGTCAAAATTTCAGAAATTATGGTAGAAGGTAGAGACTTGCCCACAATTAATGCCCTTCTCTCTGCTGCACAAACTACGTACCTGCTCTTCTTGGTACTGTTTTAATGAAAATCAAGAGTATGGCTCTTATTCAGCCAAGCACTTAAGCTTAAGTATTCACTATAAAAGCACCTCTCTTGACTTCCTCAGGATTATTCGTGTGCCTCTCTTTGGCATTTAAGTACTTAGTTGAACCAGAGCCCATAACATTATCTAATGAAAATAACTAAATATATTAGACACATACAAAATTTGTGATCACCATTCCTGTCGAGCCCATTTTGTAGAATGGATCCCATTTATAGAGTATAATGAGACAGAGGTTTCTATTGTTGTATCATCTGAATCAAAATAAAGAGACTGAGGAGTTCCAAATACAGAGCTGCCGAAGGGCTGGGACTGGAAGGGACCTGTGGAGGTCATCCTGACCAACGCTCTTGCTCCAGCAGAGACACCTAAAGCAGGCTGCCCAGAAACAGGGGTATACTTGTTATTGGAAAAGGATCTATGAATACTACTAAGACTCTCATGCAAAAAAAAAAAAAAAAAATCCACTTTTTCAGTGAGTGTAATGATTCTTGATAGTAGTATGGAAGCCCAAGCAAAGGCTTACAGGAAAACAGAAACAGAAGTACACATTGCAGGATAAACCGTCCCCTGTCTCTGGTCCAACAGGACCTGATGATCTTAAGATGATAAATCATAAATCATCTTGGACTAAAGACTTAACAGGGCTCTGTCTGTGGAGTAATATCTCCTGCAAAAAGACAAAATCTTCTCTCAATTGAATCTGTATACTCCTGTTTCAGAAAGACTGTGGGGACATGACAGAAGACAGAAGTGGGTCTACTGTGCTAATGAGAAGAAGCTGTGCAACTTCTTGTCCAAGTAAGCTATCTTTTAGCCTGATGAAAATGATACATTTTAAAATTTATTATTATACCATAAAAATTCTACAGTGCCTGCAAAATGCTTGCATGCAGCAGAATCACTCTACACCTTTATCAAGGAAGCAAGAAGTGTGCTTTTGGTAGGGATTTTGCAATGGAGACCGTCTGCTGTCATGCAAAGCAGGATTGCCACCTCAGGTTGCACAGTTCACAGACGAATACAAGACCTGACCCAGGCAGTGCTTGTGCGTCCAGTGCTGGGCTCCAAGTCATGGTGAACAGAAGCCACCAGCAGGGCTGGGCCTCTCCGGAAAGCAAAGCACTCAGAAGAATGAAGGGAGCAGAAATATTAATTTCTAGGCTGTACATGCTTTCCCGTTCCCTACTGTAGTTGTTTCTATACAAAGAAGGAGTTACAGTTAATATATATATATATATACACAGACATCTATATGCTAAACACAGTACCAGTAATGTTTCTGTGACAATAAGCACTGGCACACCTTCTCTGGCAGCACAGCAAGGACTGACCAGCATCCAGAGTGTGTTCTCAGGCAAAGAACAAATCTGGACCAGCTCCACTGGAAATCAAACGATACTCTGTTATACATGGCCAGGATAAAGCTCATGAAGTCTTTTCCTGGAAAGAATCAGCATTTTGCAATTTCAGTTCAGTCACCGTAACTTTCTTTACATACTCTGCTAGATAACTTATTTATTTATTCAATTTATAAGGACTTTCTGTGGGCATGTGTGCGTAACAGCCATAAAAATTGCAAATACATTTGCTATCTCTGACAGAATAGAGGTAGGGAGAAGAAATTCTTCATGTTCTGTACGATTCCTCTGTGCATTAAGTGACTTTAACAGGAGCAATTGTTTTTTTTTTCCAGCTGCACCTGAAACACAATCAGTGCATTTAACCTTGAAAATGTCTGCCTGAGAGCTACACATCCCCCAAGGTTAAGGAACTACATCTGGGGCTTCTTCCCCCTCCACAGATCCCTTCCACCATAAAACGTTGGGAGGTTTTCTCTGAGCTACTTTGGTGGCTGCCACCTTGCACTGGGTCAGCCAACGATATGCAGCAACGGTGGCTTTCCACTTTTCCCCCTGCACTGCAGAACAAATGTCCTTTCCCCACTTTGTGGAGCACTCAATTTCCCACAGAATGGTTCATTTCTGCAGAATTCTCCAGGCACACAAAACATTCTGTTCTGGTGAGCTCTGCACGTCTTATTCATGGTAATTACGCTCACATCTTTGATCTCAGATGAGATCTCTTGTGCATATTTTGTTCTATTTACGTCTTTGATCTTGTTACTTGTTTTTTCCCCCTTTTTTTTCCAGTCGCCCGTCTTTTCATTTGAAAGACATTCATCCTCCGTCACTTTAAAGACAAAAGGTGAAGCACTAGCACATGCATCCCAAGTAACCTCCCAGAACACAGTAGTACCGAGCAATTTTTTGAGCAGAGTGCCTCTGATTTTTGCCTCCCAGTTCAAATGAGCAGCAGCGCATCACGTTGCTAATGTCAGGAATGCACCTAGGCAGCCGAAAGTGATATGTGGTACTGAGAAGAGTATATTGAAAAAAAAAAAAGCCCTGTTATTGTGATGACTGCAGTGACAGCAGATTACCCTGGAAGAGAGGAGACACACGGGACCCACTAGTGTGCATGACAAAATCTGCTCTCCATGGCAACACGAGAGTGGCGGAGGGGGAGACAGCAGGCAGCACCCTTTGCAGGCAGCAGGCAGCTCAGCTCTCAGCCAGGGCTTTGCAGCTGTGCCAGTGGTGGAAAGCCTCAATCTCCAAAGTGCTTTTACAGTAGACTTGTCCCACAACAAGTATTTACAAATAAATTGAAAGAAGAAAGAATTCTTTGCCACTGCTCAGGTGTTTGTATGATTAACACCAACAGCACGGCAGCGGCCGTGCCCAGCCCCTGCCAGCCCACGGCGCTGGCTCCAGCGCTCAGCAGGGAGCACACTGCAGGCCCACCAGCATGTGCCAGCTCCAGCACTTGAAGCCAGTGGGATTGGGATTTATGGTTGTGATAAAAATGTAATACTGTTTTGTAAAGCTGGTTCTTCGCAAGGCATCAAAGCAGAACAGAGAAGTAAAATTTTCAAGGTTCAGAAATCACTATAGTAAGATGACCTAAATTTACTGTAGTGTTTCATGGGAATTAAGCTGAAAGACCAGATGGATCTCCAGTTATGAGGAAAATAAGCATGGATAGGCAAAAGTACATAAAACAAGTGTCTCTAACCTCAAATTCAGTCAAAACTCACTTCTTTACTGTGAAACAATTGACATTTATCGTTCCTCTCCGCTGTGTTGGCTTGGCTAAAACCACAGAGGCCTGACAGACCAGATCTAAGTGACAGAAACATGACAAGTGTGCTCTGCTCTCCTTTATCACCTCACAGACAAATCTTATATCAATAATAAATACAGAATCGCCATGGGAGGCTACAGGGCTGGTTAAGGATGAATGGCAGTTTCCACCTGAGAATGCATATAGATTAATCAACACTTTCGAGCCAGAATTTCTCTACAGAAGCTACAGAAAATGTGGATGAGGGGTAAAAAGAGTTCATTGGAAAAGTTGTTTCTGAACTCCTAAGTTTAATTAGCAAATCTCAGTACCATTCTCCAGCAGCCACACATGTCCGTAGCACGCTCTATTACTGAAAAGCACATAAATCCCTGTTTGGTTTCCCTTGAAGTGTACAAGGCAAAGCTACGGTAACAAAGCTACTAGTGCCACAGTCTGTGCCATGTACGTGTAATTAATCTCTCTGAGATCTCAATTACCTCCGTACTAGTCCTGTCAGGAAGGTGGAGTTATTATCTCAGCAGGAAATAGTGTCACATCACTTACTTTGTGCAGGTTCCTCTCCATGTGACTAATCCTTCACCCCTGCTATAGAAGTGCAGGTCTCGGTTGTCAAAAGCCCTGTGGAAACAGCAGGCAGAGTGCAGCTCCCAGGTCAGCCCTAATCTGACACAGGTGTCACAAAAATATGAGCAAAATCTGCTCTCCAGTTTTTTACTTATGCCCAAATGGACAAAAAAGATAGGGCTTCTTCACTAAAAAGTGAAGGTGATGGACAAAAATTCATAAGGATAGAATTAAGACGATACTACTCTTAGAATATTACTATTTTGAAAGACAGAAGACAGAAGCTTCGAATAATTTCAAGCTCTATTTGACAGCCTCAATTCCAGCAGCATACAGCAAGCACATTTGCTTTGGGCTGGAACTCACCCTGTCCTCCTCAGAAGCAGGGCTCCTGTTTCCTCCTGCCATCTAAGAGCGTCTCAGAAATCTCCCTTCCTTGCTGAGGATGAGCATCTCCAGGCTACTCTCATCTTTTCTGAAGGAGAACCTGCAAGCACTTCGCAACCACCACCTTTCTGCTGGCAGGATCCCTCCCCCTGCTACTGATGCACCTCTTCATCCTAAGCTGCAAATTGTGCAGCAGTTGCATCACCCACCACTTCGAAGATGTGCAGACATCCTCAGTCTTTTGGAGTCCAACACAATACTCAGCAGGAAAATCCTTTCTTTTAAAATTTAAGACACATGAAAAGAAACCTCTGTGCGAGTAATGCCATTTACAAAAGAATCCATGCATGGGAGCTTGTAAATCTTTGTTTGATTTAAAATTACAAATCAAACAGAACAAAGCAGTTTAAATCCCCCCATAAGTGTGTTTCCATGATGGCAGTAATATGGGTAACACCTTTTAGAAACTATTCCATATTCTCCGTCACCGCTTGGTCAGACAGGTTTTCCCAAATCCACCTTCTCACCCCACTTTAACCACTAAATCATTAAAAATAAACTGGCAAAAGGGGAACTCAAGAGGTTTAAGCTGAGACCCCTGTCCCAAGGCAGGACACTGCCCCTGACAGACATCTACTACCCTAAAGGAGACGTGCACCACCCCAGCTGGGCACTGCGTGCACACCGCTGCCGTTCCCTGCTCCCTGCCCATCGTGGGTAGGCTCCACGTCTCCTCCCAGCCCTGACCCACCTCTCCTCCCTCTCCCAACCACCTGGGGCAAAGCACCCCCCATCTCCATGTGGGGTATCTGTAGAAAGCACACAGATATATATGGTTTTTTTCCCTTGTGTGTGTGTGAGGAACAACACGCTCTTCAATTTGAACATATTTAAACTTTTATCCACTGTTTCTACTCAGGGAATACACAGATTACTCTTACAAATCAAAATATCTGCCTGTATAGTATAGATGAATCTATCATCTACCATCATCTATATATTTTACATCCATGTATAGAACACTGCCATAACTTGCAAGTAGCTCAGCCTTTGCCGTAATAGACTATATTACCAAGAAGCTGAACCCATCCAAATGAGGGAGACAATTTAAGAGAAGGAGCAATATTTTTGCCTCCCCAGGAAGAGCTGTGATCATTTCAGACAAGATTAAGAAGTTCAATCTCCTCAATACCAAATTTTGAGATTTGTGCAGAAATATTCAGTCAGAACATTTTGGCTGCAATGAAAGGGGTTAACAGCTGTTAATGCCTTTCATCAACAAAGATTTACATCCCGTCATTTCTTCACTCTGAGAATTTCACGTCTTAGGAAAGTATCTTAATTTCAGATTGAATACAATGGTTCGGCACTATGATTACCCCCCTTTTCCTTCTCTTATGGAAATAAAATTATAATTCTTCCTGTCATTTTTACATATTATATTCATGTCATCAGTAGTTTTAAAGTTCCTTTTTTTAAGGTAGTTACTGGTGGTATAATAAAAGAGAAAATTAATTTCCTGTAGTTTGAATCAAAGTGCCCCGGTGTCTCAGGATGCAATGTTATAGCAAAACTGCAAAGTTAATGGAATATTAAAATCTGTCAGTTGAGCTTCTAAGGGAAAAATAGTTCATCGTCTGAGGACTGAGCGTGCCGTGCTAAAGGGGCTATGTAAATCACCGATTAATCGTGCAGAATTAGAATGCAAGAGGACCTGTCCTTTCTGCTTACAGAAATGAGAGCTGTACCACAACAAGCAAAAGCTCCTTCTAATTTTTAGGTAAATAACAATTACTGACTCCTTTTAAATATCATATGGCAATAACAGTGCTCAAAACACAAACAGTTTCCCCGTGCCTTTCCTGGAGTGATTAAAATGTTGAAGGCATCACAGCGAGTCCCCGAGCTCCTTGACAGCTGTCATTGCTATTGAACACAACTATAGCAGCCAGCCAGAGCTTTATTGGTAAACTGCTCCGTGCCCCACAAAGGCAGGCTCGCCGCAACACGCAGGCATCTGTTGCCACGGTTTGGGGCTTTATTCCATCCCCTTCGGACGGGGCTGGTGACTTGGTGCCATGTGCAATTTCTCCCTCTTCATCAATCCCATTTGGTGAGGTTTGTGCCACTGAGGCTTGAAGGTTTTGTTTCCAGGAAAATGAGCAAGGAAAATACATTTTTGCCGAGAATAATGGCCTCTTTCTGCTCCAGTCATGTGCAACAACAGAGCCGAGCAGTTTTCAATAGGGAGTGGTGTGACTTCAGTGTTTAAATATAAATGCACAGCGTTTTTATGAGGAGTGCTGTGCCCTTCCAATTTACATCTTTTTTACGGCAGGAAGAGGAGAAAGCTCCCCACAACGAGCAGCAGCCTCGGCGAGGACAGCCCCTGTGTCTGGCCGTGCCCAGCCTCACGGCACCGGGCCCTGCTGGGCGTGCCGCCTCCTCACCTCCCCAGCCCGCGGCCGCCATGTCCCCGCGGCCTCAGGCCTCGCCAGAGGCACTTCTGTACCATCTGCACGAGACAAGGAGGGGGAAATAAGAGTACCTCTTCCTCCGTCCCCACACCTCCTCATGTGTGGAGAGCCATGCGGCTGTGGGGAGGGACCTGCGGAAGGAAGCCTGGGCACAGGGACGGACACGGTGCCCGGGAGCAGAGGGAGGGAGGTGGGACTGAGCTGCACTGCGAGTTCTGGTGAGGTGCACCAAAACCTGGAGGATGTTTGTGCTGGATGCTTGTGGAATGACAACCAGTGGCAGGTAGTTTTCCTCTGCTAACAGCTGCCCTCCGCGGAAAATGGACAACGAGAGAACAGCAGTGTCAGTCAGGACAACGGGAGAACAGCAGTGTCAGTCATCGAGACCAGGAGACTCCTGCAAAGAAGACTCCTGCAGTATCTCAAATATGTATACATCTTTCAGAGCTGAAAGCAGCTAATAGCAGCCTGTACTTATACAGATCTAATAACCCAAAAAGAAATCTTAAAAACAGCATGATTCAAACAGACACAAAAGTCATTTTTATTCTCTCAGTCCAGACAACGCGCTTCTCAAATCTCTTTGCACAAAGCACTAAGCAATTCTCTTTTCTGAAGAGATCATTGCCTGAACAACATATTTAAGTTGCAGAAATATGATGTTTTTTCTATGTTCTGCACCTTTAAATCTGTCAGACTACAACTATCCATTTTAGACTTATTGTGCTCATTCGTGTGTGCAGACACACACATCGTGCCATGAAGGCTGCAGCACAATCTTTCCTGTTTTTAAATATGAGATAAAAGTTATTCAGAGTGCAATGATGTATTTATTCTTTATTGAAATATATAAAGCTTTACCTGTCACTGAAATGCAGTTGTGTTTGAGGTGCAGTGTGAGAGCTGCTTAGCAGCACAGAGGAGCACCAGCACTGGTTAGGAAATAGATTTTCTGTGGTGAAAAGGTCTGGGATTTCTTCTCCTTTGTTGCTGCTGTTCTGAATAAGTGCAAAAAGCTCTATTTCTAAATGTTTTCACAGGGTGCGACTCTAGGGGAAGGAAATTCTTTCTTGTTTGACACATTAGTCCTCTTCATTTTTATGTAAAATGGACAGAGCTACACATTTGCACTTCAAAAATGACCAAAAAAAAAAAAAAGAGAGAGAGAGAGTACCCTGGAATTTCTGTTAAGGTCAGGATTCCCTTTTCTTTGTCCAGTCCCCATTTTGCCAAAGTCCAGTTTTCTACATAGGAGCTGTTTTGCCAAAAATATCTGACCAGATTCACATACACAAGAGGAGCCTCTGAGCAGTTGAAACTGCCTGTCCTCACCGCCAGCATGCAAGCACAGGGCCTCAGCATTCACTCTTCCCCAGCTGGCAAGCACAGTCAGTAACTTCTTGCGAGCTGTGAGAGGTGGTTCCATGTTTTTATGCAGGTGCTCGCAGGAGATCCCCTCACCCTGACAGGCAGAGCAGTTATTTCACTGCTAGGATGCACCGCTTTACATTTCCAGTTGTGTCCAACCACACTACAAAGTTCAATACGATTTCAAAGGATCAGCCCCACACTGGGTTAAAAAAAAAAAAAA
>WBMW01002272.1:466336-481440 GCA_013396635.1 Penelope pileata
AAAAAAAAAAGTGAACAGAAGTACTGTTGCATTAAAGTAAATGGCTAGCAAGTGGTCTAAATAAAGCATTGCTATCTGATGCCTGAAAACAGATTTGACTGAAAAGGTATGCTTTCAGACTAAGAAAGCAGAAAAAACTAATTAGACAAGAAGCAACCGTGAACAAACATGTTAGCAGAATCAATAACTGGAACTGATCAGCTATTTCTTTAATTGTGCCAGCTGGGCTCTAGCGATGTGCTTAGAGGAGCATAATTACCCGTTTCGGTTGTACAGCAGAGCTCTTTTTCTTTTCCTATCCTTTTATTCACCCTCCTTTCTTTTATTTTATATTTGGAGCTGGTCATATGCCATTAGAGAAAGAAAAACAGGGTTGAGAAATTAGTGGAAAATGGGCCATCCTCATGCGTAAGATGATATTATACGAATAATTAGAAGTAGCCCTGAACAGTTATGCCAACTGTGACCTAATAAGAAAGTGAGCCATCAAGGAAATGTAACTAATTTCTTAATGCGAAAGGACATTGTGTGTGCTGCGTGCAAAGCAGCGCTGTAAAATAAAATAAAATAAAATAGGGACCGTTCTTTTTCATATTTTGACATGCGTAGCAGGGATTGTTCCAATTTGTAAGGCTACAGCTGATCCAGGCAGAGTTCTGCTACCAGAGCACTCAGGTCCACGCTGTACAGCTGCCTGCTACTATTAGAAACGAGGACAGACATAGAATGAAGCATAGAAAGGAGAGGAAAAGCAGGGGAGAGAGAGAGGGGGGACTCACTGATTAATTACCAAGCCAAAAAAAAAAAAAAATCTTCCTTGACTGATGTTTACCCGTCTTTAATTGACAGCAAAACAAAAGGATTTAATAACTTCAAGGCTCTTATGGGCAGCTCCATGGAAAATCCATAGTGGCACAGAGGAAGCTTGGCTTTTTTGATCTATAGCAATGACTAAATGGGTATCCATTAGAGCAATGGCTACCCCCAAAAAGTGAAAATTAAAAGGCGAAATATACATTTAATCAGCAACAGGCTAATATATCAAAAGAGTCAGCCTGTCCCAACAAGGAGCCTGATTCAAAACACATTGACGTGAGTAGAAAAAAGATGCATGCCCCACAAAAGCTTCAGCTGAGAAACTTGTCCAAAGCTGATCTAAACCCTTTATACAGCTGAAAGCCTCAGAGAACGGAGCCTGGTCCCATTTTCTGCTCCAGGCCGGTCACCTCCCCATCAGGAGAGCGGCCCTAATTGGGGACATGACCCAGAGCAGCCCCAGGCTGTGCCATGCCGGGGGAGCTGGGGCCCATGGGCTGTGCCATCACCCCCATGGCCACGGCCTCTGGGGGCTGCGTTGAGAAGTTATGAACCCTGCTCCTGAAAGGAAGAGGCTGCAGGAGAGAAGTGGGAGGAAGGATCCCCACCTTCTCCACAGCCCTGAGAGCAGAGCAGGGCCGGCTTCCTGCAGGGTGCTGCGCCCCGGTGCCCGCCCGCAGCCCGTGGGCAGCTGCAGCACATCGGGAACCCTTGGTGGCTCAGGAGCCTCGCGCAGGCTGGTACTTCCTCTGAGTCAGTATTTCTGTGCTTCACTTCACTTTTCTAGCTGAAGTGATCTAGCTTTATTGTGTGGCACATATCTCTTTTGATATGGAAAAGAAACTTTTGTGAGGCGACATTCAAAGGGGCCCGCATTTATGTGGGCAGTTCCTTCTGGCAGGCGTCAGCTCCTTGCAGCGAGCAGGAGCAGGGCTTAGAGCTAATTAGGGAAATTATAAAACAAAAAGGTATTCTCTGACAATGAAAGATTCTTCAATCAAGATCAGTCAGTCATCCTGACAAGGGAAATAATTTAAGATTACTTGGTGAGAGCATAAAAATGCATTACATGGGTTTAAGTCCCAATAACTTTTGTGTTATCTTTTAACATAAGTGTCTGCATAGGTACTTAGCATTATGTAGTGCACACAGAACATTGTAACAGAAGACCAGAGTTTCATCTTTCAGTCTTTCAAAAAGCAGCTAAGTTCCTGATCATTTTAATGGTCCCTGATTACCCATCACTGCGCTTTCAGATAGGAGATGCTAAGGCGGCTGCTCACTAGGAACGGCATTCAGCTGCTGCAGAGCACGGCATGGAGCGGCTCTCATGGCAGCAGCAGGAGATAAAGGCTCTGTGCACACCTGGGCATGGTGAGCTCCGCCTGGCACCCAGCGGGCTGCCTCTGAACGTGGGCACGGCGCTAGGCTGGGGAGCAGCACAGACACCAAATGATGCAGCTGGCAGCAGCCCCAGCACAGGTGATACAGAGCAACATCCAGGCTGGCTTTGCAGTGACTTTCAGAGCGCAGGCACAAGGGGAGCGCTTGGCCTCCCCCAGAGCTCGAGAGCCGCCCGCAGCCGCCGCCTGCTCGACCAACCTGGCAGGCCTTCGCACCTCCAAATGGCACGGTGAGAGTTCACTCTGAAAGGGAAAACATTTTAAAAACCAAAACAGCTCTGAGAACTGTTAGGCAAGGCTGTCACCGGTAAATTATTCCTTTCTGCCGCTGTACTTTTTTCCCTCCTGTAGCATGATCTGAGAGCTAAGTACAGCAGTCAATATGGAGTAATCAGGCTAATGATTGTCTAATAGCTAAATTAGGAGAGTGACTCTTAATCATGCAATATGATGCCAATAGTCTAGCACCGAAATCCAGACATGAAGCAAAACTCTTTGATTACACTTCACATTTTTAAAGACCTAATTAACTTTTATAAGACTTCTTGATTTTTAAAATATCTTAAGTGAATAGAGTGTAATATCCAACCATATTAAAAGCTGCAAATGTGTTTCTTTGAGACACCGCTTGCTAGGTCTACAAAGATGACAGAACTCCATATAAATACGTGGAACAGTTAAAATAATGGTACAAAGAAATGTATTTAACGTTACGAATCTTTTGATACTTGTATTAATTTTCTATAAACCTAAACTCCCTAATAAATATAATTTAAATGGTCTTGCAGAAATACAATCCATTAAGCACTATGCAATCTACTCCAGGTCCATCTTGCAACGAACCTTAAGTGAATTTGTCCAGTTGAAACTCAGAGAAAAAGAAAAGAGAAAATGAAAAAAAAAGTAAAATTTAGACAATATAAAACATGAACAAAAAGACAAATGAGTCTATGCAATCTCCATTCTGAGCACTAATATATTTGATTAGTCATGTACCAGTTCTATCATTCATATTAGGAAAGAGCTTCCATTAAATTAGAGTGATTTCAAATCCTTTATTACAAATCTGTTGAACTTTTTCTAATTAAATAGGAATAAAGAGATTCTGATTTTGAAACAACAAAATCTCAAAATCCACTTTGCTGAAATTACTGAAGATGGAACAGTCTGGTCTCAAACAAGATTATCATTCCTTATGCCACACACAGAGAAACGTACCCATATCCTACTGCCCCTGCAGTCTGGATGTTCTTGCAGACTTCTGCTCAAAAAGCATCTCAGAAGCCAAGAGGAGTTTACCATAGCAAAAATGTTAACAATCTACAAAAAAGCTATAGATTTATATAGTTCTATGCTCCCTGAAATCAGTGGGAAGTCTTTTTGACAACTATGTAAAAATGGGTACAATTAACACAGCTGAACTCCATTCTCCTTACTCAGAAACATAATTCTGCTGGCTTCGAGCAAGCTAAGTGCATGGCTCCAGCAAGCGAGATTTGGCCCATCGCTGCTGGAGGACCTCTGGCACAGCACAGCAACTGCAAAACTAAGGGAAGGAGGGGCAGGGAGGAGACCTGGCATGCGTTTTCCATATTGAGCTCACTTCAGACATGTCCAGTACGCTTTCCATCTTGGGGAAGCTACAAAGCACCCTTTGATTTTAAAGGAACTTTGGATTACTCTCCATCCGCCCAGATAATGAAAACAAGATCCTCAGGTACTGCAGCGTTTCAGAAATCAGATAATGAACTGAAATCATATATTTCATGGATTAGGCTCTCTCTGAATCAATTTATATTGGGTATTTTTCTGGGAGACTGACCCAGATTCCATACATTTTTTTAATTACTGGAAAATTACTTCAGCCAATTCTCCCATTATGGATGACATATTTCATCGTTGTTCAATATTAAATCATAAGGAGAAGAAAAAAAGAATGGGGAGATGTAGGAGTTAGCATTTAACTTCCTCACACTGACTTCAGAATCTTACTGAATGCTTATGCCTAGACTTTATATGTGATTAGTCTGACGGGTCACTGAACTGCCTTCAGATTACTGGGTCCCAAATTCAAAAGACTCTCTTCTATTATTGTTACTTAAAAATTCAGCCCCCTATTTTTTTAACAAAGGTGCAAGTCAAAATAGAGTTTTATAACAAGTTATAATATGTTTTCCCTGGCTGGCTGCCTGCAGTTGTTTGGATAGCTGGCAGAGCGTGTATCTGACAGCCCAGCAACGCGCGGATAGCTTGCCATTCCTACAGGGATCTATCTTGGGCAATAAATTTGGTCTGGATGTCTGTTAGCAGAGTATGTCAAAACTGTGCCAAAAGCACTTTTGGACGTATAATAATAATAAATGAATGTTGTACAGCATTAGTAGAGGAATTCTAATACAAGCTGTCCATCATTTTGCAGTAAGTTCTTTACCATGTTACTCAATTTATGTCTCATAATAAATTAACCGTATCAAGTACTTCATCCCATAGCTTCAGAAAAATAAACAGACATAAGTCTAGGTAACTTCCGTGCCAGCAGAACAATGCCCATGTTCCTACAGCATACAGCTCAAACAACACAAGTCCAGAAGCCGGGCGCACGGCTGAGGCAGGAGAGCACCGTCTGAGCGCGAGCAGCGGGGCCGTCAGCCACCCACTTGCCTGAAGTCCTCAGCTGATGGCATGCAGAAAGCTCGTTCCACATTCCACCACACTCAGTCTGTAACAGCCAATCTAAAAGGGCTTATCTTTATATAGTTTTCCAGTCTGATGCAGAAATGTAGATAATAAATCTCAGTTGGAAAAATATGAGTCAATTCCTATGAGAATCATGCCAATATTTTACAAGATGGCAGTCAGCGTTTATAAGACAATAGCTGCTGTTCAGGGCAAACAAACACATAAGAAATGTTGCAAGATCAGTGAAAAGTCTTGTAAATACAAGAATAGGTAAATAGTCGGAAGGGTTTGGGCATCTACAAAATAGGAGTGTATTTGTGAAAACAGGTGTGTTCCTACCACAGGACTCCACAAAGGTACCAGGGTTTGGCAGGCAATGGTCCAAACAACCATTGCACGCAGGGAGACACACACAGTGGCTCAAAAGGTTGTTATGCTTGAGGAAAATTTACACCTCACTCTGTGTCATGGAGGAAAGAGTCAAAAAGGATTTTATCTGAAAAATGGAAAGATGCCAAAATTCAAAATTTGCAGAGGGAAATATATCTTTCAGCTTTCACCCAATAAAATTGCTAAAAATGGCAATACTCTATTTTATGGACAACAGACACAAGAAACATCTTGCAACATCAGATTTGAAAATGCTGGCTAAAGCTCAGGCATCAAAAGCTAGTTTAAGGGACATCAAGAACTCACTGGTTTGAAGCCAACAGAAGTTACAGGTGCACCTGCTTGCCAAAAGGCAGTTTGTAAAGGTGCTGAGCACAGACGAGGAAGTGCCCACGCTGGAGCAGGGACTTGCAGGCACTGACTGCCCAGGGATGGCCCGAGGGGCTGCACGCAGGAATGCAAGCTGGCTGAACCAGAAAGCAGCAAACGCTCCTTTTCCCCAAGAGGTGTCTCTTCAGAGAGAACAGCACAGCAAAGGGCAGCACAAGACGGTGGGTGTATGATGCTGTAACTATCAGTGCGTACCTCAGAGCAAAACAGCCTATGGACAGCAAAGCTATCTGGAATTTCTGCTGTGCTGTGTACAGCGATGTGGTTTTCCCAACCCAAAGGAGGGAATTCCCTTCCAGCTCGTTCCTGACATTTCACAAATCCAGCACACACAGCCCCATGTGTTGCACAAGCAGCCTGTGCTCCACCGTCCCAATGAGAGCAGCATCTCGGAGCAAGATCGCATGCTGCCAGCTCTCTGAACACAGCAGCAGGTGGGCAGCCACGATTGACGTGCACTGTGCATGCTTTGTGCTCACACTATGACAGTTCTAAAGCAAAACCTTTGGCGGAGCGGCTGGTGCTTCTGTTGTGCAGTTTCCACCTCCAGCAACCACAGCCCAGAGCTGAGCTCCTGCAGAGCTCTGGGAAGACACACGGTGCAGCACGGCACTGCAGGGAGATGGAGCAGGGCATGCCTTGGGCTGGTAAATGCCACAGTTAGGAACTGCCGAAGAACAAACAGCAAACACCCGAGTGAGAATCATATTATTTCTATTTTTTGTCTGACCGAATACATCGGTCTGTTGTGCCTGGAGGAGAGGTATGAAGGTTAGAGTGCTGTGGCTCAGATGTCCCTAAGGACTCTCCTGGACATCTGTTACAAAGCCACTGGTGACAGCGAGGATGGGTCTCAAAGCAGTCCATCTCGGTTTCAAGGTTAATGGCTGATTTTCCATGGTCACTGTATGTCCAATTCCTTTCTGTACCATTTGTATTCTGACACTGCCTGAAGGGGCCTCTGGTCATCCCAGCATCCACAGCACGAGCAGGCTAGGAAAACCCATCTCTGCTGCAGCAATACAGGGATCAGCAAAGGCAGACTGCCCCAGCAAACACTGAGCGAGCTACTTCAGGAAAGCCCAGTTTGGGCAAAGGCCCACACCTGCAGGAGGGTTTGTGCTGCTGAGGGCCTGAGCTCTTCACACTCACGACCCTTCCAGCTGCACCAACAGAGATCAGCAGCAGAGACCCAGCCTAGCCTGGTTTTCTCCCTACAAATAACTGAAGGAAGATATAAAATAAGTCACATGAAATGCTACTGCATCGCATCAGCCAAGCATTCTGTAGAGGCCGAGGTTAAGAAGCCCCCTCCATGTCCTCTCCCAGCCCCCCAGGGTGATGCTGCACAGGACCCTGTTGTTCCCACCCGGCTCCTGCTCACCTCCCCTGAGACCAGCTGCAACTTGTGCTCACAGCAAACTGCTCCATTTGGGGGCAGAACCCCCTTGGGAACAGGACAACCAGAGGTCTAAACACTATGGTAAATGCTGGTGATTAGTTCTGGATACAGGAGCAATGAGCACTTTCCCTCTCGAGCCCATGGCTGTTCATTTCTCTAGCTGTGTGCCATGTTCTTGGGCTCGCCTACATTTTGGTCTCCAGTTTTCTCCAGCTCAGCTGTCAGTGCACGCTCACACTCACTGACAATGGGAAACAGGAAAACCTAATGCCTGGTTTATAAATCCAAAGCCTTTAAAGGCCATCTAATAGCATTACAAATTTCTTAACGCAATTTAATTTGCGTACATGCGACTCTTAAAAATTCAGATATTCCTGACAACCAGAGCTGATGTGTTTTGATTCTGCTTTTATTGTGTATACTAGCCTCTATTAGTACCATCATAATAATATATACAGAACAATTAATTCATGAAGTAAAAGCTTTTCTTCCTCTCTAAAAGCCACTTAACATAAACTGTAAACATAACGAACACTCTCATTCAGAGCGATTCGTAGTTCCTAGCTGGGGCCAAGAGGCACAAGATGAAATGACTGCAAATGATGACGGATAGCTTTAGGCAGGGATTGCTCAAATTCACGCTGGAATCACTCTGAGCACCTTACAGCAAGCTGAAAAGCATCAGCAGCCATTCCAGATAGGCTATAACTCCTCAAAAGAGCAGGGAGCTTTTCTTACGTGCAACATTTGCATTGACAGGAATATTAAAAATCGCCTCTTCCCAAAGCCACTAATCCTTTGCATCATGTATGCATTCAGAATAAGCCTCACGTAAATCTTGGCAGCGTTCACCAAGTGTCACAACGTCTGGTGTCACACTGCCTGTGAGCACGGCCAAACCTGCTGCTTTAAAGACTATTCCATGTAAGAATTACTGTGAGCACAACAGCACTTATTGCCTACATGTAACCAGAAAGACGTTGTGTAGATGCTCAAAAAGCTTGACCACTTCAGCCAAAGGTCAGCAAGGTACATAGCAACATGGATAACTTCAAGCATACGTGCTTCACCCCTGACTGCAGCTGGGCAAGTGATAGATTTAACCGCATACTTAAAAGCTTTCTGGAAACATGAATTTAAGGCATGAGAATTTGAAGTAGGGGTTTCTTTGTGAGTTTCGTTTTTTTATATTCCTCCTGTTTGGACTGATTCCTTCAGTACTTCTATCATTTTTGACTGATTATTACTCAATTTCTTTTTAATTTAACTTGATATGTGCCATATTTCCTTTCAGACAGAACACTTTCTTTAATAGATTTCTGTCATGAAATACTGACCTATTTACCACTGGGAAGAAGTAAAATATGGGATCTGGTATAATGTCTGCTGAAATTGGCCTTGAACAGGTGCAGGATCTGACACACATAGAAGCCAGTAAAATGCAAATGGTATTTAGTTATTGAGGCAAATGGCAAGCTTTAAAGCACCACCTGTGTATATTTTGCAACATATCATGAAAGTGGTGAGAACCGTCCTCATTTATTCATGCATTAACTTGTGACATTTGGCTCAGAACAAAAAGCTGTAGAAAAGGGTAAGTTATGAGATGTCAAGGAAAAATGATATGTCACGCTGTAAGATGGTGCACTTTATATTTTACTGTTTGCTTCAGTGTTATGCTCAGCCTGCAGCAAGGGAAGGGTCTGCTTTTGTTGGGGAGGAAGAGACATTTGCCTTACACACTGAAAGAGGGAGCCCAGAGTTCTGCTCATCCAAATACTCCACCAGCCTTTCACCTCTTCCTTAGAGCACAGATCCAATTGCCTAAAAGTTCTGTCATCCCTGCAATGCAAACTTTTCTTCTCTGCCATCTCCCCCAAAAACTCAGCAAGAAAGAAATCGCCACTCTCCAGCAGGCCAGCATAAGGCAAATCCCACCAAACCATGATGTCACGTCTCTGAGCCAGCGAGGCAGATCCTGGGGCAGTGCATGCCGTGCCTGGGACACCCGATCCGTACCTGCAGCCCTGGCCCCGCGCCGCCACTCGTGCCACAAGTGGCTGGGAGAGAGCAGCTCCTACAGCAGTATTTTACAGGGTGTCAAGCTTTATTTCTGTTTGTGTTTAGACTGTTTTAATAGCTACAGAACCACATTAACATAAGAAATTGCAATGCTGCTTTGCTATTTACTTCAGTATATTTACCAGTAAAATCTGACAGCTGACAGCTTGTGAATGTGATGCTAATGTAATCATTGCATTTACACTGGATGCAACACACAACTTCCTGAAATTGTGAGATAATATTTTCAGACTTAAGTGATGTTTCAGGAATAAAGACATAAGTATTTGTTTATGAGTAATCTATCTTGAATATGTTCATTAGTAATATTCCTGAAGGCCTCCAATAAAAGTTATTAGATATTAATTAGAAGAGAACCAGCTAATTTGTCTGCCCAAGCGGTTATCACATAAACCCTGACTTGGAATAGCACCTAAATAAAACAAATATAAACCTGCCACAAAGATGTGAACATGCTGTCCCAAAAGACAAAACCACTTAACTTGTGTAATTGTCAGTACAGTCAAGAAAAGCTGTTCTAAGATCTGGTTTTCAACACCAGATTATACAGCATGTCCAAACAGAGCAAATTAAATTAGGCTGCATCTAAATTAGACTTCTTCCAGTGGCAAGAATACTTTACATCACAGAAACATTGATCTGAGTGAGCAGCAGCTACCAAGGATGACAACAGAGCCACAGGAGTATTGAGAAAGGCAGCCTTAGACCCAGTCCATTTCCCCCATCCTTGAAATGAGCCCACGTGCAATGGGCTCGGTTTAGTTCTAAGGGCTCTGACAAACCCCACTATTCTTGTAATACTCCAATGTTTTCATGAAAACATAAACCAAATTGCCCTATTACCACCTTTATTTACGGAGTACTTGAGCAGAACTTTATCATCTACAAACATCTCTAGTGCCTCAGTGCAATAAACCCTAACGGGAAGAGATCAATGTCAGTTTATACACTTCTCATTAAAGCATTTGAACAAAAAGAAAAGCCTTTAAAGGTCTCTTTGCTGTTGAGCTTATTTTAGGATATAAAAAGATGACCTAGAAGGCACAAGTTTGAAGTTTTCCCTGCTCTGTCTCTTCACGACCTCTTTGTACATCGCATACAAGTAGCGAGGGGCATGGAACCAGGGGAAGCACTTAAACTCCAGGGACCTTCCCAGTCTCTTTTAAGTCTGTGCTCCTCTGAGTTGCATCTGCAGCACCCATTGACTTATTGGAAGCTGACAGCCAAGAAGAGGGCCTGGGATGGACCTTGCAAGAAAACCAAGGTCTAGTCAGAGGAAAGTGAGGCTTTCCTGAAACATACTTGTTTCACCTGATGAATGTCAGAATTTACTTTTCTGCAATATGCTAAAATCCAGGGTGCCAACCACAGACTTGTTCCACAGTGAAAGTATGGAGCCTACGTGCTATGTTTGAGGTGAGGGAATGATACTGCTGTGTATTCAGAAATTATGTCATGAAACAGAATCACAAGAACCATTTCTTCAGTTTCTGCATTATCACAAGAAATGCAAGCTTTCATCACAAATCCACATTTTAATGTTGCAGAAAAAAATAACTGACATGGTACCAAGCATGGCAGCAGGCTGGAGCTGAAACATACTTCTGAAATCTGCCATGTTCTGGAGGAAATCACAATATGCTAAGTAGTAGTCTATGAATGTTGCAGAACTATTTTAATTTTTTTTTTTAACTTACTTTAATGGGGAAGAGACTGAGGTAAGAACAATATCCAGGACAATCAACCACAGCTTTGAATGAAGCAGGCAACTAGGTGCAAGCTGGATGACAGACACAACTCACTGCACTAATTCTGCTCAATGACTGTAACCTTGCAGGGCAGAAACACTCCTGTACCTGCTTTGTTTTGAACTACTGACCACCCCACCGTCCTCCCAGGAAGAGCCAGGGACATTGGCTGCTGCACCTGGACAGATCTCATCTTCATCTGCCTTCTTCCTCTGTCAGCAGCATCCTTCATGGCAGCACAAAGCTCCACTCCATGTATTTATCGGTGCTTTCTCCAGGATGGCCGTACTGTGCCTTAACGTAGTAAGCAAGCCACAATCAATGCAAGAACATTTTTTCCTGGGTTAATGGATGTTGTACACTTAAGCAGTTTTGTTTGGATTTTCTGGTAAGGTGCTGTAGGTGAACTGCATTACGTGGAATTACATCTCATCAGGCATGATATGAAAGGAAGACACATCCAGTAAACATATCTTAGAAAATGTGCCCAGCTTTTCCCTGAAATGAATATGTTTTTTGTTGATGAAAGCTTCGTCTTACTAACATCCTCTTTCTGTGTTCATCTTCTATAAAGAACATAGATAAGCAGACATCAGCTGCTCAGAATTAAACAGCCAGCAGTCTGCTAACTGTTGTTTAACTGTGGTGATGTCTCAGTGACCAGGTCATGTTGTTCTTGGCACCACCAAGCCTGCAGCAAAGGTAGATCCCCCCAGCAGACACACTGGGAATGTGAGAGCAGGGAACAGGAGGGCAAAGCCTGCAGGAGAGCACAGTTAGAACAGGTTAAGAAGGTGCAAATGTGTTGTGTCATTATAGTAGAGCTACCAGGGTTCAGCAGATTCGCACAGAGTGAAAAAAAAAGACTAAAAATGAATGTGCAGTATGTGGTTTGTCTCTCTTCCACTAGCAAAAACCTGCTTTTAACGGAGTACAGAGCTGCACCTAGGTAAGTGTTTGGATACAGAACAGTTAGGCACTATTGGAAAGTCAATGTGAACATTCGGTGATGGCTCAAATATCTTCTCCAGCTTCAAAACAGAGCCCTTTCCTAGTAGAAGAAAATTCCTTTTCATCCAGAAATAGGTTAAAAATCATCCAGGAGAAGCGCGCCTGAACAAAAGGTCAGTCCTAGCTCAGCTGTGTCTCCTCTCCTTAGTATCACAAAGGAAGAGGTGGCTCAGTGTGTGAAAAGCAAAAAGGCACCAGACGCCCTGGCAGAAACCCGCAGCCAGCCTGCAGGGAAGGGCAGGGGCTGGGGCTGGGATCAGCACAGCCCGGAGCTGCGCTGGGCGCTCAGCAGGAGTCAGGAGTCACTGCCCCGATGCGCTGCAGGCTGCAGACAGCCAGCGGGCACAGAGCAGCACGTCCTCCCTGGCTCTGTGTCTTGCCAACAACAAGCAACAACCATTTGCCAGGGTCTAAGTCATGAGAAAATACCACTGTGTGAACCAGATTAATATAGGAGAAAAGACAAACTATTCTTTATTATGATACCCTGCAATGAAATTGCTCATCACATTATTAATGAAGCAGTGGCCGGGCTGCTCCATGTGGAAAGATGAAATAAGGTGCAAGGGGGGTCTGGTATCAGTAATTAATTGTGCATATTTACAGGAGGTTGATTATGAAGAATCAGAGGGAGAAGAAGATAAAAATCAAATTACAAAATCCATAAAATTTCCACCCATTTGTCATTTCATTTTGTTTCAAGGAGTTATAATAATGAATTTATTAAGCACATTTGAAAACAACCCTCTCTGCAACAGGAACAATGCATCACACTGCGTCTCACAGGCTACACAAAAATTATTTTCAGTTATAAAAATGTATCGTGTGAAATGTTTTCCCATCAAGATAGTATAAAGACATTGGAAAGGGGAAGAAACTGCTGAACTGGGACACATGCTGGAGCAGAATTTGAACATTTCCTTAAGGGTGTTTCTTAACTGGACTCTTTAACATTTTTGCCAAAGGAATTGTGTATTGCTGGTAACTATGTAAAGCATGCCCAGAGTCATTCTGGATTTAAGATGACTATTGCTTCTGCAGACCTAAATGCTGGGTCTTAGTGGTGGTAAATCCCTCAGTGACTTAAGTCAGCTACTCTGTAAGCACACAACATCTCTGACCCCGAAGAGATGGGAGACCTTTGGGCCAAGGTTGCCTCTGGCCAGCAGGTTTCTGCTGCAGTGATGCTAGGTCTTGATTCAGAAACTGTGCAAATGATGCTGAGGAGAGTTGGTCACTAAGAGGGGAGACAACAGCTCTTCTCTGCTCTAACAGCAGCTGTGGAGACCGACAGGAGTCAGAGCACCAGGCTGCTGCCTTCTGCACAGGCAGGATTTGTGAAAGCCCCTTAGGGAAGGCATTCTGGGAAACTGCAAAGGTAAAAAGGAAATGCACAAAAGAGGAAGAAACTCTTTGATAGAAAAGATGCCATTTTCTCCAGCCCTGCTGGAAGGAATATTTTCTTTTTGGTTTAGAATTAGGCTTCAAAGCCCTGAGATCTCTGCTGCACAGCCCCATTAATATCGCTTAGCTGGAGATCCATCCTCCTGCAAGCTGCTGGCATGGCCTTTCTGACACCTCTCCCAGGAGGGCAGCAGCAGGCCCCAGCGGTCCCCGGATTGCATCAGGGCTCCCCCAGCTCTGGGCTGCAGAATTACCTCCCAGAGCAGCGTCACGGGGCACCCTGCCCTCGGCCGCGGTGTCCGCATCTGCAGGGACTGCTCCGGCCACCCAAGTGTCTAATGGTGCTCCATCAAGCTGTAGCTGAAATCTGAAAAATAACCCCTGTTTTTTAAACACGACCGTGCTTTAATTCCTTTTAACTCTGCAGACAGCACACAGCTGTTCCAAGCTAATGGATGCTACTTCCATTGTAAGATTGCTTGAAAATATAACAGATCATACAATGGCGAATGAACAAGTACGTTTTTATCAACCTCTGAGATGAGTCATTTATCTTCTGCGCTATGTACTGAGTCGTGACACCAGATGATAAGTTTTATCTCTTTTACTGTCAAACTCAATCTCCCTCAAGCCCCAAATTGCTGAGGATACAAGTGCCGCGTGAGCCTTGCCCCTGAACGAAAGCACGAGCGGGGCCGGCTGGCGGGCCCTTCCCTAAGGGGCTTTAATCTCCGGGAGGCTCGGCCCCAGCGGAGCTGCATGGCAGGGCCATCCCGCAGCAGGGAAGCACCAGGCCCGGCCGGCCCAGGGGTTATCAGCAAGCTGGGGCCCCCTGTCCTTCACCTTCTTACTTTTCCCAAAAAGCATTAAGCATTTTCTAGCCACCCAATCCCACTCTGCATGCGCGCAGTTAAACACATAAATTTCCTTTTATTACCTCTTTTAAACAAATCCAACTTTCCATCATACCTCACAATTAAAACTTAATTTTGCGTTAATACTTGACAAATGATACCTGATAGCAAGGTCAGCCCCTTGGGATGGGCTAACATTTAAGGCTTTGATGAAAACCGAGCACTTACGACCCATAAAGCAACAGCTGTAATATTTTCACTTAATTCATGGATAGCCGGCTCACTTCGAGACACCACGTTGCAAAACCCAACTATTCCTTCTGAAGTACGTCAGAAAGATCACAAAGATTTGACAGCAACAGAGGTACCCCACAGGGACATCCCAGAAATGACTGTTCCTACCAGGACAGAAGCAGCACAGTACGCACTTTTTGGGTGTGGGGTGCTGCGTTAATGGGAAGCTGAATTAACACCTTGGTGATCAGCTTAAGATCTACAAAAATTCCTCCGAGTCTAGCTTAAATAAATATCTTTTAAAAATCGAAGACATGGAAGTAAGAGCCTGTGGCAGGAAAGGAAGTGAAAGAAGATTTATGATAGGCTAATTTCATTTGAAGCAACCTGTTTCCAGCCAGCTGAAGAAAACAGAACCCAAAGGAAATTTAGAGCAAATAACCTTTAGGTCAATTTGATATCTGTTTCACTATGTGTGAAGAAACATCCTTCACAAAACCAGGAGCCTCTCAGAGGAGAGCTGAGGATCAAGAGTTGTGGGGAGGGGGAACTGCTGGCTGCCACCCCCAGCAGCAGCAGGCTCTGCCTTCTCCTACCAAACCCACCCATGTCTGCAGGGAAAGCAGCAGACTGGGGCAGGTGGATGGATGGACAAGCTTCTGTGGGCCAGATTCTCTGACCTTCCTTTGAT